>JAIWQS010000084.1:0-289132 GCA_029891385.1 Erythroxylum novogranatense | reverse complement strand
ATGATAATGTCAATTCCCGCCAAATACCAATCACGATTCCAAGTAAGCAAAATCAGATCGCAGAGAAGAGGACCATAACAGTAGATTGACGATTCAATTCATAGTAAAGATTTTACCCGCTACTCCCGACAAAGCTGACCTTCTACAATTATTTTCTGCTTTTCAAGAGGAAGACGACCATAATGTAGATTGCTTGATTCTGACAGTAACATGTTATTCAATCGAGTTATGTAACTAACTCAAACCGATTCGTAATTCACACGTGCTTTGGTTTCGCTCTGCTTTGCATCGCCCTGCTTTACCGCCGCCTACTTTTGCACAACTTTCGGCCCGCTTTGCTTCCATCCGCTTTTGAACTTGTGTTTGCTTTTCAACTTCCGCCTTGTTTTCATCGCTCCTTTTCATAATTATTTGTACTTCATCGAAATCATTTATGTTAAGTCGCTTTTGACTTAACAATCTCCTCCTTTTAACCGCAGATTTCTTCCGTCAGTAGATTGACGCTTGAATTAATAGGTAATGTCAAACACTTCCAATAGCGATTTGCGTAAGTAAACACTGTATGTAGATTAAGAACTCTCGCTTTGTATGGAATAATGTTCTAACCGTATAATAATGTCGATTCCTCGCCAAAACGATTGAAGAAGTAAGCAAACATGAATGTAATTAGAGAAGAAGAGCACCAGAGTAGAGATCGACGCTTCAATTCATAAATGATAAAATTATTATACACGCCCTACTGGACAAAGTGACCTTCTACAATTATTTTCTTCTCCCAAATTACTATCATTGTTTTCCTTTACTTTTCTTCGTGGCGTGTTCACCTTCATTTATCATTTGCTCTTCTTCGAAGCTCGCTTTTTGCATCCCTTTATCAATCAATCATTCAAGGCCATTTTTCGCATCAAAATAACTTAGAATAAAATTTTATCTGTCAGACGCACACGCTATTCCCAAAATGTATGAATCATTTTCACATCTCTTTGTCTTGTATCCAATAATCTTCTAACCGCTATGATAATCTCGATTCCACCAAATGCCAATAACCTATTCCGTAAATAAGCAAAATGAGGACTACAAAGACAAGAAGAGGACCATAATAAGAGATTGACGTTCAATTCATAAAATCATAAACTGATTCGTAATTCACACGTGGTTTGCTTTCCCGCTGACCGCCTCTGCTTATTCGGCCTTACTTTTTGCACAACTTTCACCGCTTTTGCTTCCGCCTCGTTTTGCTTTCATCCGCTTTCAACTTGTGTTTGCTTTTGAACTTCCGCCTTGTTTTCATCGCCTCCTTTCATCATTATTTGTACTTCATCGAAATCATTGATGTCAAGTTGTTTTGACTTAACAATCTCTTCCTTTAAACCGCAGGTTTCGTGTGTCACCGGATTGACGCTTCAATTAATACGATAATGTCAAACATCGCCAGAGAAACAGACAAGTAAGTAAACGCCAGTAACAGTAGATTAACGCTTTAATTCATAGGTCGCATCATAATTTTTTACTTGTGGCAAGGAAAGACACAGTAACGCCTAAAATGTTCAACCGTAAGACGTGTTTTCTTGTATGGAATAATCTTCTAACTAGTATAATAATGTCGATTCCTACCAAAAACATATTGTAGAAGTAAGCAAACATGAATGTAATTAGAGAAGAAGAGCACCACAAGAGAGATCGACGCTTCAATTCATAGGTGATAAAATTATTATACACGCATACTCGGACAGTTGACCTTTCTACAATTATTTTCTTCTTCTAAATTACTATCGTTGTTTGCCTTTACGCTTCTTCCTCGATGTGTCTTCTACAATCATTTCCTTTCTTCCGCTTGCCTTTTGCATCCCTTTGTCAATCAATCATTCAAGAGCAATTTCTTTGGCATCAAAATAACTTAGAACGATATTTGATCTCGTCATTCTCACACTTCACCGACACCTTTATATTCTAACTTTACCGCTCTCCTCTCTTAATCCTTAAACCAAATCTATCCCAACCGCTGAAACATTTTCTCCACCCAAACTTTACTTCTCTCAACTACCTCTTCTTTTAGTTATCAAATTCACTGCTCTAGATTCTAACCGATTTATACTCCATTTTTTCGCCCTCCCGTGCTTATTCTCTCGTCGATTCTTCGAGTACTAAGGTATATATGTTTAGGTAAAATAAATTTTGAGTCAAAATTTCTGTTGTTATTTATTAACCTCAATAGAGCATATTCTCCTTTCTACGTTGTGGCTGCATGTATACTCTATTTTTGTAGTTAAATTAAATAATTTTTTATATAAATTTCGCTTTTAGTTGTTTAAATGGTTTGTATTCATGTTTGCTCGACATATTGTTTATTAGGTCATAAACATAATGTTTATTTATTAATGTTCACCGTGATACAATCAAGATCATGAATGGATAGATCAAGGACGCTTATATTATGTCGATTCCTCGTATTTACATATGGATAGAAATGCTAAAAGACGCCAAAATTATGCTCAAATGCCAAATGAAAAAACAAGAATTGTTATGACGACGTAGAGAAAATCGAGCTGCTAAAAACACATCTTCCACTTCATCTACACTTCAAAGAAAGAATTACTCCTCAATGTATGGAATCTTTCATTAATATCGAACCTTCCACCACCAACTTCCAAGTTATGAACCTCTTACATAAATGAAGGTAACTGCTTTTACAATATATCAAACTATTTCCAACCTAATTACTCCACATCATTATAATGTCCTTTTATACGCTTCAAGGATAAATCATCGCACATCTCCTACAACATTAACATTGTTACAGAATTCACGGCTGAAGTTTAATGCCTCCTTTGTTGAAGATTGTCAATATTGTAACGCAAAACGATTTTACCTTGAACTCCATCGCTTTGTTGTTCGTCAGACAAATTTCTATTGTTGCCCTCGATGCCTTATGCTTTAAAGTCTTTGTTTCTAATATGACGAAGAATCCTAACATTTCGTAAAGAATGTTCGTACATATAATAACAATGTAGCTTTCACTCCTATGGAGCCGATATGATCGTGAGTCGACAAAAACACAATGGAGTTTATACATTCCGTGTTCAAGGACAAGTTTACCATTTCTCGACATTTAGTGTCGACAAGCAATAAAGTATCCGAATCCAACTTTATTTCTTTGATACCATGAAGAACTACAACAAAGGCTCTAAGAACAGGATAAACTTCGTGAAAGTACCTTGAAGTCGATTATGACAATTCTTCAAGATAACCCTTATGCTAGGTTCTTTCGCCGCCTTAAAGATATTCCTTCCTTGAAAATCACCAGATTGTTCGAGATGTTATCCGGTCTTGATCAATGCATAATCTTCCAACCGCATCCCAAGTAGTGCTTATATTGATCGAACCGATGATGAACAAGATGATAAATCTCCTCATATCCAAGTCTACAAATACCGTGCCTGAGCTATAGAATTCAATCTTATTATGCATGCTACACCCGCCTAATACCCACTTCGCTTCCACTCGGTGAATCAGATGGCATCCTCGCGATTAAGCGGTTAAATTCTCAAACAAACAAGACCAATGGTTCTCGATCAAACAAGCAAAGTTCTTTAAACACTTTTACTCAAGCAAATTGAATTATTTGCTCTCGAAAACATAGGTTAGTTGTCCGCTTATTACCTTGGTTCCGACATATTGTCTAATCGGGCAAAACTAATTTATCATTTTTTCTTACTATTACTAATTACTCAAGGACCGGATCGCAAACATGGCGTAGTATCATGAGAGAGTATTATCGCCATCGACTTCAAATGAGAAGTTATGATGAATCCATGCTATCCACGACTTAAGACTACTACAACAATTCATTGTTGGTTCTTATATAAAGATTGAAACATCACGGCTTGAATTCCATAGGAAAACAGAATCTAAATACGATCGAAATTTTGCGAGGTGTTTTAGATAAATAATATTGGTCAAACTGAAGCTTTACAATTGGTCATGAAGTTGTCCTCCCACTTTTCATTTATCGGGCCCAAGGGACATGAAACGGCGCTTATCTAGATGCAATGGCTCGTGCAAAAATATGGCAAACCAGATTTTTTTTCTCACTATGACTTGAACCCTATGTGGAAGGAAATACAAGAGAATCTTAAATTCCATGAAAAGCACAAGAGAGACCAGATTTATCAGGCAGAGTGTTCGTAGCTAAATTTGAAATTCTGAAAATCACTTGATCAAAAAGGAATATTTGGAGATGTTGCCGATTTGTTTACGTAATTGAATTTCAAAAGCGTGATTCCCTCATGCTCACTTGCTTCTAATACTTCAACCACAATTTGTCGTTGAATCCAGATTCCTATGATCAAATCATATCACCGAAATACCTAATCTCGATGATAATTCCAGATTATATTCTCTTGTCATTACACATGATCCACGGTCCTTGTGGTTTTATGAACAAGCGAAGGCTTGCATGAGAAATGGTGTATGCAAAAGTCATTACCCCAAGGATTTTACCCTTTCATCGTCTATGGCGAAGATGCTTATCCGTGCTATAGACGTAGAGATAATGGAAGAAAAGTTAAAATATCCGCATACGAGGTTGATAATAGATGGGTGGTTCCTCATAACCTTGTACCTTCCGATGTTGCTTGACCGCCACATTAATGTTGAAATATGTTCCATCGTGAAGCTTGTTAAATATTTATACAAATATGTATTTAAGGGCCACGACCTTGTCAACTTTAGCGCCAACGACCAAGAAACCAGTCTCGATATTGACGAAATCACAATTTTCAAGAAGGCCGTTGGATTTCACCCCTCAAGCTTTATGGCGATATATGAATTCCGCCTGCAGAGATTAATCCATCCATCTATATACTCCAAGTTCACCTTCCAGATCAACAACTGCTTCTTCGCTAAAGATGCTAATTTGTCTTATTTATCGAGAATTTTGACTTCTCAAAACAATGTTTACGGAATTTTTTGGACCAATTCAACAAATCAAAAGGCTGCAGAAATGAAATGTCTCAGATGCGGATTTCCTCAACATTTTGTTTGGAATCAAAAACAAGGACGTGGTCGGAAGAAAGCGAGAGAAAAGTGATAGACGATTAGTCACCGTTGACCTCGAGAAGGAGAAAGGTATTACTTGAGATTATTGCTCACAAATGTTAGAGGACCAACGCTGCTTGACAACTTGTTAACTGCTGATGGTGAAAAGGTGAACTGCTTGTGGATGTCGACCGCAATTAGGATTGCTAGCATCCGACTCTTACATACAACAAACACTTGACGGTCATATATTTCAAATGCCAACATCCTCGATTGTTATTTGCTACACTCTTGTTCTATTGTTCACCGCAAACCTAGGAACTACTCGGGAAACTTTCGAGACCACCTCCGCCTCGACTACCTATATGCTTATTCATCCTCTAATACGTATACATATGATGATATTACAAAATGGCTCTTCAAGATATCAATAAATCTACTCGAACAAATGGGAAAAGCTTAATGATTATCATTTCACCGAACATGAATTTCTTCGATTATCACGGCGGCAAAATAAGGAGGTAGAAAGTGAGATGAATATAGAGATTGATGAATGACTTCTTATTACAATCAAAACTAAACAACCAGAAAAGCACGTATTTGATTTAATAATGAAATCAGCCTCACTTCAACGAGTGCAAGTTATTTTATCGATGGTCCCGGGGAACAGTAAAACTTTCTTATATCGAGCTCTTCTTGCAAATTTACGATCACAGACACATTGCAATAGCAAGTGGCGACATCAGCGCGCTGCGTCAATTCTTCCCAAGCGGTAGGATGCTCCACTCAAGATTTAAAATCCCTTGATTTATCAAAGCAAAAGTTTGTCATTGAGCAAACAAAGCAAATGTTGCAAAATTGATATTTGAATCCAAATTTTATTTTATGGGACGAGGCTTCCATGGCAAAACGAGAAGCCATCAAGCATTTAATGGTTTACTACAAGATATAATGAACTCGATCAGCCTTTTGAGGTAAAATTGTTGTATTTGGTGGTGACTTTCGCCAAACATTGCCGCTATTCACCAAGCAACTAAACAACAACTCATTGATTCAAGTCTTCTAAATTCACATCTCGCAAAGCATATCTCTAAACTCGCTTAATCGACAAATATGAGAGCTATCTCAAATCCACATTTTGTGATTTCTTATCATGGGTGGAGAAGGCTCAACCAATGGATGAACAAGATCAAATATGTTTACCAGATGAACTCATTATTCCTTACGACAACAAGGATGAATCTGCTCATAGGTTGCTTCTTTTTTCATTAAATTACATACTAATCTTTTTTGCATTACGATTATACTTTCCTAATATACAACAGTGCTTACTAGGTTATCGGAAAATGTTTTCCCGACCTAAGCTTATATTCATCCGAATTCGTGTCGATGATAAATGATGCGTGCTATGTCCAACTAATAATTGTGTTGATGAAATTAATGACATCATGATTCAAAATTAACAGAGATTTGCATTCATATGTGAGTTTTGACAAGACGGTTGATCGCAGACATCAAGTCGATTATCAAGATTTTCTCAATTCTTTGAACCCTAAAGGACTACCTCCTCATAAACTTTTCTCGAAAGAAGGCTCTCCAATTATGCTTCGAGAAATTTAAATCCAACTAAGGATTATGCAATGGAACAAGGTTGATATGCGATAGCCTAAAGATCATACAATTTCAGCTGAAATTGTTTTTGACCTCACAAAGGAAAAATCATTTTATACCTAAGATTCCTCGCAATCTCCGGAGAACGAAAAAATGGAATTCCTTTTATCGTAACACAATTTCCAATTAAATGCATGTTTTGCAATGACTATAAACAAATCCCAAGGTCAAACACTTGATCATGTTGGAATTTATCTCCACAACCTGTATTCTCACACGACAATTATATGTAGCTCACAAGGCGCGAACTCTGAATCGCTTAAAGTTCTTATTATTCTCGAACTTTTCAATCTTTAGACTTCAAAAAAGACAAGGAATATTGTTTTCCGTGAAATTTTGAATTAGTCAAATAATAAAACATCAAATTTCCTCACAAGACAAGGTATATTATTTGTTTGTTGTCTCACCACATGATTTGATTTTATAGGCATAATTATTTGTCTTCGCTTGACCATCCAACATTTTCTTTCAAAGATGGATAATCGCTTATCGATGAAGAATATTTTGCCCGGAGCGCAATCATGGTCTTGTCAAGTGATGGTCCAACAAAACAACGTGTCGTTGTTTCTTAATTCAATCGACTAAAAGACAAAAGTTTGTCTTCTCGCGATTCTCGTATATCAATTACACTTTTTCCTTTCACATTTTATCAACTTACCTATCAATAATTTCTTTATAATTACTGTGGATCACAAGTTGAGGGTATCATATTCAACAATGATATACAAAGAATTGGAGACATCTTACGTAGTGTCAAGAATATATCATTTCTAATGCAATTGTCAAATCAATTCTTCAAGATCAAACTGAAAATTTGAACATACAGTGGATTCTCACAAGTCGCACGGTCATCGAACTCGTCACACAAGACGATGCAATCATCCTCCGATTTTCAACTTCACGCCTTTCCAAAGTCTTATGGATTATGTGGACGATAAGCAAAAACTCTGGTTAGATGCTTAATATATTTTTCATACAATCTTACAAAACTTTCCACTTTGTGATTACATTATTAATGTTTAACACATGATAGATATTATAGTCCGCCGCCGTTGAAGTGTTGGAAAAAGATGTCGCCGAGACTTTAAAAGCTTCAACTCGTCTAAAATTTGTTATCATAAATAAAGAGTAATTCTCACTCTATATCTTTATTACTATTTTGTGTCGAGATGAACAAATTTTACATCTTCTCGTTATCTCTTGTTTTTTTAGGAACAAGCGCTATACTATCGCTTTGAATTGTTTTGTTGAGAACGAGGGCGTAAGATTATAGAATTACTTCACTCTCATCCAGCTATTGTTTGCACGAATCTCAAAGTTAATTTCTTTAACGGTATTTGTTCCTTGCTCATAATAACACATCTTACTCGTCCTTTTCATTCTATCTAAAAATCATTTTGAAATGTTAGTCGTTGCATTGTCAACGTGGTTCGACTCACCATCCTCGCTGAGCCACCCATACAAGAAGTTGCCGATCTCAAAAATTGGTAATCCATTATGTTACGCATAACCTTTCTAACATTTTGTTACAAATTATATAGGAATTTTAAAATGTCTTTCTTTTGTCGCCTATATAAATATTATGTTACAGTAAGCACAACTAAATAACAACCACATCAAAAACCTCGCTGGAAAATCTTACTTTACATATAATCCCTCAGATATCTTCTCGATCTCACCAAGATATCACCAAGATCATGTCTTTAGATTCTACCCTAAGGTAATCACATCTCAGATATTCCAAAGGACATATTGAATTTGAAACTTCTTCCTCCTAACATTGTTATCAACTTTTCCTTAGATATCATGGATTGAAGCCAAAATTTCCTTTCAAAGACATTTTACAAAATTTTGGTATATGGCATGCAACAAATGCTTCCGGCCCATACCAACAGATCTCGAGTTCTCTTTACTTGTAATTACTGTAGAGAAAAACGCACAGCAGAGCCAAGGTTTCTGCCTTCTATTTGCAATCTTCGATTTGTTGCTTATTCCTTTCGTGTCTATTCCATATTTTTCGCATGACTTTTTTACTTCCATGTCGCCTGCACTACTTTTTTGCCTACCCTACTATTCTTACTTTATTGAGCAGATGCCGATACGACATGGATTTGACCGATGACACCGGAACTATAACGGCTTCTATTTTCGGCGACCTCGCTGAGAAACTATTAAACTTAACCGCCGTTGAAGCAATGAAATATTACAATGAGGTTATATTTTCCCTTCCTTCTTTCATGTACATTTCCAGTTTAATCAGCCCGAAATATTTTCAACTAGTTATTTCACTGACAATGGACATTTTTTCTTCTCCGTTATAAGAACATGGATCTTCCCTTGGAGAAAGTCTACGCACAATTGAAAAGCGATACCTTTCTTCTCCACGTGAAGCCAGTGAACACTCGGTCTGCAGGTCAGGTACAACGATTTACTGTTGTTTACTGCCGGAAAATTGATGCTGATGAACTACAGCAGAGCTCGGCCACCACTCTCGTGTACTTTTTATTCTTACTTTATCTTGATTTTATCTATAACATCATCTTTAATTATTTCAGATGTGCCATTTAGTTTCAATTCATCTCCCTTATATCGCTTGCTTAATATATATTGATTTTTGATATTTTCAGAAAAATGCTGAATCTTCTTCATCGCCTAAACTATGTCTCAAAAAGGTTTCCGATGTCAATACCACTTGTCGTCACAAATGGATAAGCTTCGTCAAGAGCGAATAATGCACGCAATCGACGCCTAACTGCCATGATATACTCGTCGTAATAGGAAAAACCCAGATTCTCATAACTTTCGACTTGTATTTAAAACTTTTGTCTCTAATCGCTTTTCATTCTTTCTTCTTTAATGTTGAAAGAAATGCTTATTCAAATGAGGTCCAGAGCTAACTCAAACTCATTCTTGCATATGCTTCCGTGTGCTTTGTCAGTTCATTTGTGTTGTTAACTTCGCTCTGTTGTTAACTTCGCTCTGTTGTAAACTTAGTCTGTTGTGAACTTCGCCTGTTGTTAACTTCGCTCGCGCTCATCCTTCGTGTGTGCCGTCAACTTCGCCTATGTTTGTATTTCTTCGCATACTTCGCTCGCTTTTTCGACTTCGCTATTTTTCAACTTCGCCTGCTTTTTCCGAAGTTCGCCTATTTTTTCAACTTCATGTATTTTTCAACTCCTCTCTTTTTCTCTTGCATCGATAAAATCCAAGCTTCGCTCTTCTTTCACTGTGTCTCCAATAATTAGATCTTCCGGATCGTAACTCCTATACTTCCAATCTTTTTTCAATACACCGTATCTGGAAAATCCTCAACGCCATCTTACTCGCCTCGATGATGGAGTTTCTATTATATCATCTAATTTCTTCGAACCGCCACTCACCATGTCATCTTCCTTATGGGGTTGGCAACTATCATCATGAAGATGAATGTCCTGCAAACATTCCCGACAGATGATCTATCAAAAGTCTTCAACACCTTCGCCAAATAATGACAATCAACCAAGGTGTTGAAGATTTTGCACAAAATTATCTCGCCCAAATATAACAAAGATTCTTCTTCGTAATATGGATCGATGATTCAACGACCGTTCCGCTTTCGCTTTCTTTCTTCTCGGTTTTCTTCGCACAAATTATGTTTGCTTTTTAACTTCCTCTTGTTCTTCTTTATTTAAAGTGCTTCACTTGATGTCATTTCCAACTCGCTTTAAATTTCAGCCATCGATTCCTTGAGTATACTGAATTGACTAATCCTTCTTTGAAACTATTCTTTACACATGTAAACTATTTTAAACCTATCTCAACGCAAATCCTTCCTGTTTCACTTTATCATCTTGCAGTACTGCCCCACGCCCTCCTGATACCTCTATATCTAAACTTTCAAACCTTTCTCCTCTTAACTTCGATCAAACAATTCCTACCCTGGTTCTTCGGTCTTCTTCTTTTTAACGTATATACATCATATCCTTCATTGCAAGAACATAACAACAATTAAACTTACGTCATCTATTTCAACCAGCAAAGAACATATAACTTTCTTAAAAGAATGTTTGGAACAGGTTTTACAGTAAAAATAGCAACAGTTGTCACCTAATTCGTACAGTCGTCTTTCGGACAAACTTTTTGTTCCTTTAATTGTAATTTAGCTTATTCTGTGTAACTCACAATAAAATTAATCTTCAGTTTCGACTTGTATGTATAACTTTCGTCTGTAACTGCTTATTTATTCTTTCTTCTTGAATCTTGAAAGAAACAGTTATTCAGTTGACTCTTACCTTGTTCTTCGAGAGCTTCGCGAAGATGATGGACGAATCTTCGAGAAGAAGAAGCTTCAAGATGATCAATAGAGAAGACATCCGCATAAGTCGTACCCATATATATATATATATATATATATATGATAACAAATTAGACAACAAAAACAAAACATAGAGAATACAATAACAACTTCTTCTTCTCCCCTATTTCTTATAATAAGAAACGATTAACGGTGATGACTCTCCATAAATTCTCACAAGATCTTCTCGCATATCTATCATCCCGGCCTCGCATGTCCGCACATCATCTTCCCATTCGATTCATTATTTCCTTCGTTTTTGACTTCGACGAAACTTTGTACTTCATTATGCGCTAGAAGGCAAAGAAGCTTGATCATCATCTGCTACGAGTTCTAGAGACGTAAGTGTAGTATCATATGCGCCGGCAGATTGATGTAGTCCTCCGCTTCCTTTTTGACCCACCTTCGTTATCTTCTAACAAGCCTAACTTCTTCTTGACGATAAACTCTTTCAACGAAGGTCCTCCACATGATTTTCTCCTTCCATTGATCCGCATGTGTGAGCTCATTTGAGATCTGCAACTTGTTGCAGGAGACTTCTTCAGAATTCCTCCCCGTCATTCCTAACTTTGTTCTCGTAATCTTCATTTCTACTGTTGAGAATCTTCAAGTCAATTTCATTTATAGTACCTAAATTAATAGTGCTTTTACAGCACTCGAGGTTTTTCCCACTTCCAAGACGAATTCCCATTCTCTTAAAATTTTGTCAATAGCATGCCGCACGGATAAATAGTTGTATGTTTAATTTGTTTCACCATATAATGAAATATCAAAATGGTAAATTTAATGGTGTGTGGTTCAACAGATAGAATAAGCATCGCTCATCGAAGGTAGTTACCAAGTGTCTTGAACTCGTTTTGTACGATGCAAAGGCAATGTAATCGCATGAAGAACCCTAGCTTTCGCACCTGACTTGATGTCTTCCTTCCGATGGGTCATTCACTCCATAAAGTCGCTTACTAACATCTCGCTTCCTTTAAACCGCCCATTGTTATCCATTTTGATTGGTACAAAGTTTTTCTCCAACGGCTGAACATCCAATACCTTCTCAATTAAGTCGATTGTAATAATAATGGTAACTCCGCTCACCATTGACACAATAGTCTTTTCCACCATCTGTGCATACTTCCAAAATCAAATACCGATTTGATACACATCCTCTCGAATCGCGAAGAAATTTCTCCAACCGCCCAATAATCTCCGGTTCGACATCCATCAGATTCTTCAGAGATTCAAGTCCACATGCCTTCCATACATCATAGCTCCTTCCATTGCTTCGATTTGAAAATGATTCAGATACTCGCTCTTCAATGGTTATCTCTGCTCGATAGGATTTTGAGAGATGAGAGATCAAACGCCTCAAGGCTAATGGTACTCGAACCGCTTTTGATTTGAGGTTATATAAAGGGTCTTGTCAGCGTGTTTCAGACTCGTTGGGATTTCAACACTTAAATTTTCCTTCGTAACTTTCCTTGTTCCACAAGTTACCAGTGTAACTTATCGCTCGAACGCCAACATTCGACGCTTTTTTAACTCGATTCGCTTCGCTAAACCATTCAAAGAAGAACGGCTCAAATAAATCGATTTAAATCTCAACATAGTTAAATATATTATAAAATCAAACCAAAGGGCAATATTTCTAGGCCAATAAATTCATATTTACGTAAACTCAAGTGCGTATTTAAAAGTGACAAGGGACCGAGAAGGAAAATGACGGAAGTTGAAAAGCGCATTTAAAGCAAAAGTAGACTAAGCAAAAGCAAAACCACAACTTGATCACTTTCACATCCGCTTTTTCTCAGATCCAATAATCTTCTAACTATTATGATAATGGCAATTCCCGCCAAATGCCGTTGACGCTTCAATTCATAGCTAATAGGTTTCTCACGCATCACTCCCCGACAGATTGACCTTCTACAATTATTTTCTGCTTTCCGCAAGATGAAGACGACGAGAATGTAGATTGCTTGAATCTTGAAAGAACCTGCTATTCAATTGACTTTTGTAACTAACTCAAACTGATTCTTAATTCACACGTGCTTTGCTTTCCTCTACTTTCCATCGCCCGCTTACTCCCGCTCACTTTTGCACAACTTCGCTCGCCGCCTGGCCCCGTTTTGCTTCCATCTCGCTTAAACTTGAGTTTGCTTTTAAAATTCGCCTTGTTTTCATCATTATTTGTACTTTATCAACATCATTTATGTCAAGTCGCTTAGACTTACAAATCTCTTCTTTTTAATCGCAAAGATTTCTTCGTCGTAGATTGACGCTTCAATTAATAGGCATAATGTCAAACACCGCCAATACTCAGACATGTAAATAAACACGAGAAAAGAGATTAACGCTTTAATTCATAGGTGAGACCGCTATAATTTTTAATTGTGGCAAGGAAAGACACGCTAACCCCAAAATGTATGAACCGTAAGACTGCTTTTCTTGTATCGAATAATGTTCTAACCGGTATAATAATGTCGATTCTTGCCAAAACGTATTCAAGAAGTAAGAAAACATGAATGTAATTAGAGAAGAAGAGCACCACAAGAGACACCGATATTTCAAGAAAATTTGGTAACCACAGAAAGGAGAAATACAGATCGAAATGCACCCAAACCTTTGTCATTAGTAAGACTTACAATGGATAGAACTTTAGCTTTCAGCCTAGATAATGCAAAGAACTACCGTAGAAGATTCTAAAATGGCCCATCCTAGAACTTGGAAACACAACCGACTCGCTTTTATTTTTGTTTACACAAAACATCAACATCACTTAATTCAATAAATACACGACATGATTCTACATCAACAATATTATTACAACTTAACATAGTTGGAAACCCGAGTCAACCTTCATGTCTCCAAGGTCGTTTTTAATGCTTCCACCGCAGCTTCTTCGCTATTCCTACCCATGGCTTTTACCATTTCGTTATAAGCAAGATCCATGCTTCTCTCGACTCCAATGCATCTTCACCAAACTCTTCCGCACAAGCCTGCAGCTTCAATGTCTTAGCCTCATAACAAATTTAACTCGCTTCTCTAGACAAGAAGCATCTCTTCGCTCATCATACTTCTTTTTATCGACTTAATGGTTCTAAACCTCAAAAGTAGCTATCACGCTTTGTGTTGGCTGTAATCATTGTCAAATAGCATCTTCGCTGCCATAGATGTCAATGAGCTTTTCAAAACACGTGTCTTCGCCCATAGACCCTCTATTCGAAAGCAAGTTTAGATGAGAGGTGTATGAATTCCTTTACACCTTCAAAGAAATGCTCATAGTCTAATGATAGACGCCTAAACGCTTTCAAAAGTCGCTTCGCAATATTTTGCATCTTCTCATGATCAACCATATTCATGGATTCAAGAGTGCAAAGCAAATTCTCACCATATATTTTCGTGATAGAATCGATACACTAGTTCCTCAGATGGAGTTAAGAACTGCTGACCTCGAAGATTTCCAAAGAACTTCTCGTGAAACCCGATCAACCTTTGCACTCCTTTAAAAGGAACAAGTACTCAAAGAGTTCGCTGATACCAAGCCCGCTCATCCTCACCACTTGAATTATCCAAATCAAGTCAATTAGTCAGAAATAACAAAGTAAAATGTGAAATTTGATTACGTAAATAGAATAAACAAAAGAAACCGAAATGTTACCAAAGAGAAGAAACCATGATCTTCCTCACAAACACCACCGAGGGTAAATCTATGGATTTCGATTCACTAGAAAGAATGACATTCGTAAGATTGATAAGAATTCTATGCATGCATTAACAACGCATTATTAGTCGATGGTCTAAAGCATAACTTGATAAGTATTAGTCAATTATGTGATTCTAGTTCGTTACATTCAACCAAAACTTTGTGAAGTCGAAACAAAGATGGTACGAGTGGTGGCTCACCACTTTCGACCAAACCTAGTGTCATGGTCAAGCAAGAGACAAAGCTCGATTGCATTATCAATCGCCAAGTCAATATATGTCCGCCGCAAGTTGTTGTTCACAAATATTGTGGATCAAGTATCAATTGAGGACTACTCAATACAAGAGGAAGAGATTCCAATATATCGCGACAACACCACCGCCATCGCCTTCTCGAAAGAATCCAATACAACATTCAAGGGTCAATCACATAGAAGTCGACATCATTTCTTGAGAGATTACGCTCAGAGGAAAGTCGCTACCACGCTCGTGGAAACAAAATATCGGGCCATGGATTTCTTCACAAACCACTAAGTTGAAGATCCCTTTAAAGAAATCGACGAAACTCAATATGGTGATGTTAACGGACCATTCATCCGGTTTTCATGAAGACCGCATGATAGACGGAGGAGTTAACGGGCATTCATCCGGTTTTTCATGAAAACAACAAAGATGATGGTGGAGTTAAGGGCTACACGGTTTCAGATATAAAACTTCTTTGACAAAAAGAGTTTTAGCGGAAAAAGTCACAAATCATCGAGAAGTAGAATCGTTCTAGAATTCACTATAAAATCCCTAAACTCGACTTTGGGATTTCTGCCAATTCACAAATTGTTAGTTCTCTTAAATCTCGTGATATTTCTTCAAGCAAAGTTCCTACCAATCGTAATCAGCAAGATGAATGTCGTTTATTTTATGACTTGATCCGTGATCGATCGGAAGATTGGTAAACTTCAACAACTCGTAAACGAAGAGATGGATATAGAGTCGCAGATAATCGCGGCAGTTTGAGAAACTTTTCAAGTACGAGATGAAGTCTATCTCGAGAGAAGTTTATGAGTTCGAAGAATACTAAATCAAGAGATGATACAATCGTGTCGTATGTAGACACACACTGTTATAGTAACGGCGAGTTATCGGAGAAAGTCGTTGAATGTCCGATGGATGGAGTTCGACTCACTAACATGACGAAATGGATGACTAAGCTTAAGATGAACGAAGATGAAGTTAGTCGTCAACTTTATGGACAAAATAACCCAAGTGAAAGGAGAGCCTCTTGGTGGTACCAAAGGTAAGGGTATTGTTCATGGCTCTACGTGGATCGTAGTGTTACCTAGATTAGGTTCACGACATCAAGTCACTACCCGGATGAACAATGTATTTTTCATCTTCCAATCATCACCCAATAGATTTACCATTTTGATTTTTCAGACATGGTAAAATCAATAAAGGATACAAACACTAGTCCGTATGGGATGTCATAACAAGAGTGTTCAGAGAATCGCATCGATCGATCAGGCGCTAGATGTAAGACATCTATTAGAAGTTACATCGATTCAACATCAATTGCAAAATGGGTCCGAGACTTTCGCATGTAAAAGGAGCAGAATCGCCAAGGAAAGCAACGATTGAGGCCGAGCGTATACAGAAGCAGTCTCCTATGAAGGAAACAAGAAGTTCACATTCCGAGGAATCAAAGTCCAGAGGTGTTCGATTTTTTGAATCAGGTGACTTGAAGCGTAAAGGGGAACCTCTACCGAGTGACATTCCAAAGAAAGCAAGAAGGTTACCCAGAGCGAAAACTCAAATGTAAAGAAGCCAAGAATCCAAAGACTCAAGCCAATCAGAGCATTCTCAACTACAAGGATCAAGAGCTACAAAGTCCCTGTCATCAATCCTTGAAAATGATTCAGAAACTCAGTCTCGAGGAGCTGGAGGAAAAAGGAAAGAAGAACCTGGAAAGATGAAAACGCAACCTAAAAGGTCACCAAGGCGAAAGAAAATGAGTCCGAGAAAGGAAGGAAGTCCAACAACAAAACCAAAGTCTAAGAAGGCAAGACAAGAAAAGACTGTTGTTGATACTAAACAAATGTCTGTTGATGATACTACCGATATTGTCAAGTTAATGTCGGTTATTATCGTAATCTCAAGGATACTCACACCGCCCTCGACAATCCAATTTTGAAGAAGTAGTTTCTACTACTTTTCGCCTTCATTTGTCCACAAACAAATTGCTACACATGTTATGAGACAAAGGTTACTCGTAAAGTAGTAAGTGTGATGACTAGTGTTCCATCCGAATCTTTAACTTTTCAAAGAGAAAGTTGGGAACATGATTGGTTGTTACAGAGGAGAAGAAGACCAAATCTCTCATCATCCGAGACAAACCAAAGAGATTTGTGAAAGCCTTCTTCAAATCACTTCAATTTGATTACAGCATTCTACATCTGTTGGATAGGGGTTACAAGAATTTCTATGATCAACTGAAAAGAGTTGCAAGAGAACCATATCCACCAGAACCATTTGGAGAGCGTCTGACTTCTTATCCAATACTGGACAGTACAGTAATCAAGGTGGTACCTGATTTACAACCACCAAATTTTGTGGAACGCAGGCGTGAAGAGAAACTGTCGAAAGTTCAACCGTAACCCGCTTTTGATGACATGACTTGGATCGACATGTATAGGCAATTGATTGATGAAGCATGTGAAGAGAAAAGAAGTCAAGTTCTATCTGATTTATCAAGATCCGTGAACAAGCCAAACTAAGGCTACAAAGAGATGATCCATGTGGAGGTACTATCGAAGTGGTCAGATTGTTCTTTTCTCGATTGGTGTTAAATGTTCTTCTATTGTTTTACGAACATTCTCGCAAAATCGACCTCTGGGAGATCAACTCAATTGCAGGTTATGCCTTGGCTTGAAGTACATATCACGATACTTGACTCCTATGATCTTGATATTCCCGATCGAGTCAGATATGTTCCTCCGCCTCTCTACAAATTATTGAAACACATGTCTCAAACGTGAGCTTATACAACAACAGCTGTCGTTGTTGAAAAACAAATTGTTGAGATGTAATCCTCGATCGCAATTAATCGTCGACTCTAAACAAACAAGTTCGTAAACTTGATAAGGATATGAAGAAGGTTAAGAAGATGCTGAAAAGTCAGTGAAGCGCTAGGAAATAATTTTGATTAATAACAAATAGCGGGAGAAGGAAGAATGAGGAAGAATCACCGGAAGGAAAAAGGCATTTAAAGATGAAAGGTGGTTATTTTTTATTTACTCATACTTCAGATATTTGAAACTTTCATATTCCTCTATTATATCAAAATATTTGTTATCATCAAAAGGGGAGATTGTTAAGTCAAACCACACTTCACGATTTAATAATTTTGATGACAAACAAAGAGAAATATACAATGAAAAGTAGATAGACGCATGAACAAATGAAAAGTAGATGGACGCAAGAGAAGTAACAAACAAATTGAAGGAGAAAAATCAGCGTATAAAAAACAAATTTAAACGAGAAAAATCAAAGAAGTAAAAAAATAGCTGAAAGAGAAAAATCACAGTAGCAAAAAAAACCGGGTTAAAAATCAATCAAGCAAACACCGATGTAAGCTTTACAACAAAAGCGCATTTGAAGCTTTATAAGAAAAAGCGCATTTAAGCTTCATAAAAGAAAAGGCATTTAAGCTTTACAAGTGAAAAGCGAGCGGAGAGAAAAGCAAATACAAAAATCGATTTAACAAAGAAACATAAGTTTTAGTTAGTTACTTAACTCAAATCAATAACCGCTTTTTCAAGATTCAAGAAGCACATATTCAAGAAACAAATGAAGACCCGACTAAGTTGAAGATCGCTTAAAGAAATCGACGAACTCAATATGATGATGTTAACGGACCATCCATCCGGGTTTTTCATAAAGACAAGATGATGCATTTGAGGAGTTAACTGACCATCCATCCGCTTTTTTTATAAAGACAAGACAGACAGATTGAGGAGTTAACTGACCATTCATCCGGTTTTTCTTTTAAAGACAAGACAAAGGAACGGTGGAATTAATAAATTAGGACGGTTTCAGACTTAAAACTTCTTTCACAAGGAAAATTTAAGAGGGAAAAGGTCACGATCATCGAGAAGTACAATCGTTCTAGAATTTGCCATAAAATCCTCAAATCGATTTCTTGGGATTTCTACCGAATCGAGAAATTGTCGCTTCTCCGAAATCTCTCAAATCTTTTCAACCAAGTTCCTACTCAATCGTAATCGCAAGATGAATGTCGTTTATTTTATGAAGTTGATCCAGAGCAAACTGGAAGATTGGTAAACTTCAAGAACTAAGAAAGGAACAAATGGATATAGAGCCGAGATAATAACGGTAGTTGAGAAACTTCTTTCAAATACGAGATCAAGTCTATCTCAAAGAAGTTTATGAGTTCGAAGAATACTCAAACAAAGGGATCTATACAATCGTGTCATATGTAGAAACACACCTCGTTATAAGAACGAAGGAGTTAGTGGAGAAAGTCACCGAATGTCCGAGGAGTGGAGTTCAACCTTTAACATGGTGAAATGGATGACTAAGTTGAAGATGAGCGAAGATGAAGTTACTCGTCAACTTTATGGATGTAACAACCTAATGAAAGGAGAGCCTCTTGGTCGGTACCAAAGGCAAGGGTATTGTTCATGGTTCTTCAGGATCGTGTGTTACCTAGAATAGTTCACGACATCGTGTCACTACCCCGATGAACAATGTATCCTTCATCTTCCGAATCATCAACCAATAGATTTACCATTTCGATTTTTAACTATATGGTAAAATCAATAAAGGATACGAACACCCTTCCGTATGGGATGTTGTTAACAAGAATATTTAGAGAAGTCGCATCGATTGATTGGGAGTTCGATGTATGTATCTGTTAGAAGCTACATAGATTCAACATCGACACAAATGGGTCCGAGATTTTCAGATAGAAAAGGAGCGTAGCACCAAGAAAACCAACAACTAAGGGGGAGCCAATACCAAGAAATCCTCTATGAAGGGAACAACATCACATTCTCGTGAACCAAAGTCGAAAGTGTTCGATTCTTTGAATCAGTAACTTAAAACGTAAGGGAACCTCTGCGAGTGACATTCCAAAGCAAGCAAAAGGTCACCCAGAGCTGAAATCAGGCAACAAAAGAAGCCACTCAATCCACACAATCAAGCCATTTAAAGCATTATGAAGGGCGTAGATCAAAAGCTACAAATTCATTGCCATCAATCCTTCGTAAAGATTCGTAAACTCAATCTCAAGGAAGTGGAAGAAAAGAAAAGAAGAACCCGAGAAGAGAAAATGCAATCTAAAAGGTCACCGAGGTTAAAGAAGATGAGTGCAAGAAAAGAAGAAACTTCAACAACAGAGACAGAGTCTAAGAATGCAAGGCTAGAAATGGTCTATTGTTGATATCGTTGATTTTATCAAGCTAATGTGGAAACTGCCATCAAGATAGTGTGGAAGTTGTTACGGTAATATTAAGGATTCTCACAATGTCCTTAATAATACATTTTTCAAGAAGTAGTTTCTACTACTTTTCGCCTTCAATTGTCCATAAACAAGTTGCTACACATGTTATGGGACGTAGGCTACTAAAAAGTCAGAATGTAATGACCAATGTTCCATCCAAGTATTTAACCTTTCAAGAGAAAGTTGGGAACATAGATTGGTTGTTACAGAGGAGAAGAAGACCAAATCATTATCATCCGAGACAAACCAAAAGATTTGTCAAAGCCTTCTTCAAATCAGCTTGAATATGATAATGGCATTTTACATCCGTTAGATAGGGGATACAAAACTTTTATGATCAATCAAGAGAGTTGCAAAGAACCATATCCACCAGAGCCATTCGAGAGCGCCTCACTTTTATCCAATATCGACAAGATAAAGGATCAAGGTGGTACCCGATTTACAACCACCAAATTTTTTGAACTCAAGTATGAGAAAATGAAGTCAAAGTTCAACCACGCCCAGCCTTGATGACATGACTTCGATCGATTGTATAAAGTGAAACCGATTGATGAAGCATGTGAAAAGAAAAGAAGTCGCACTCTATCTCGCTTATCAAGATCCGTGATCAAGCCAAACCGAGGCTACAGCAGATGATCCACAGTGGAGGCACTATCGAAGGGTCAATATTGCTCACTCGATTGGCAACTCGTATGTTGTTATACTATTTTACGTAACATTCTCGCTAAATCGACCTCTCGGGAGATCAACTCAATTGCAGGTTATGCCATGGTTTGAAGCACCGTTTCACGATACGTGATCCTTTGATCTTGATATTCCCAACAAGTCAGATATGTTCCTCCACCTCTCCTACAAATCATCAATCAAATGTCTCAAAAGAGGAAGCTTATACAACAACAGCCATATTGTTGAAAAGCAAGTTGTTGAGATGTAATCCTCGATCGCAAATTAATCATCAACTTTAAAGAAGCAAGTTCGTAAACTTGATAAGGATATGAAGAAAATTAAGAAGATGCTGAAAAGTTGATGAAGCAGATGGGAAATAGATTTTTGATTAATAACAAATAGGGAGAAGGAAGAATCGAAGAAGAATCACCGAAAGGAAAAGGCGTATGTAATATTTTGTAAAAGAAGGTTATTTCGATCTCTTAATACTTCAGATATTTTGATACTTTTCATATTTCTAATTCACAAGTATTTGTTATCATCAAAGGGAGAATGTTCAACAAACCAGACTTCACGATTAAATAATTTTGATGACAAACAAAGAGAACTATACAACAAAGATTTAAATTAAAGGCATTTTAAGCTAAAAGAAAAGGACGAAGCATTTTACTTAAAAATGTATTTAAAGCTAAAAGAAAAGCGACGAAGCACTTTATTTAAAGATGACTTTAAGCTTAAAAGAAAAGCAGATTAAGCACTTTACAAAAGATGAGGAAGCTAAAAGAAAGCAGACGGAACCATTTTACGAAGATGACGAAGCTAAAAGAAAACCAGATTAAGCTAAACAAAAGCATTTGGAAGCTTTTTACTTAAAGCGCATGAAGTAAGCAAAAAAAAATGACGGAAGCTTTTTTCAAAAGCGATTTAAGCATTTTACAAAAAGGCATTTAAGCCTTAGGAATGTAAAAGCAAATTATACAAAAATCGATTTTAATCAATTGTGTTTTCTCTCTAACCCTTACTTTATCTAAATCGTATTTTCATATTAACAAGTTTTAAACTAGTTACACATTGACTTCATTTATAAGTGTTCGAGAGAACAAGTCATATCTCTAAAGGGTTAACGATAAGTTTATCACAATTCAACCCGCCTTCTTCAGGCATCTTGATCATATTATTGCTCAATATATTAACGTAATTTACTTTGAAGAATTGTAATAATAGATAGCATAATATCGAATCGCTTGCCTCCGCTTCCAGCCTCCGACATCATGTTTTCCTAATATCGTGGTCAATTCTATTACGAATTCGAAGTTTCCTACCCAAAGGCTCATAATGTTTTATAGCAAATCTGATGTAGTTCGTCAAAGCTCGTTACTTCTCGACAAGAAAATTGAGCTTCGCTCGCTTTTCTCATTCGCTTTTATGCTTCGCCTGCTTGTGTTCAGATTGCCCGCTTCGCCCTGCCTTTATGTCTTCGTCTCGACGCTTGTATTCTCCATGCTAATTTGTTACGGATGTTGCCTTGTTCAAGTTCAATTTAGATGAATGCTTCCTACTCCAAAGATCCATTATGTTTTATAGCAAATTTGATGTATTTCACAAAGCTCATTACTTCTCTCGTAAGAAAATCAACTTCCGCCTTTCTCGATTCCTCGCCAGGCTTCGCTCGCTTTCTGCCTTTTATATCTTCGCCTAATTTTCTTATCGTCTGTCTGTATTGTTAACTTCGCTTACTTTTTCAACTCCGTATATTTTTAACTTCGCCTACTTTTTCATCTCCGCTTCATATTTATAACTTCGCTTACTTTTTCAATTCCATCTATTTTTAAGTTCGCCTACTTTCTCAACTCCATCTGCTTTTCTCTCGCTTCCTCTGTCTTGTCAAGTTCGTGTGTTAGAGTCGAGGAAAAGGCACGATGGAAAACCAACCAGAGCAAATCACGTCCAATTAACAAGGTAACGATAGAATAAGCAAATCACCTCCCAATTAAGAAGTTTAGACGATAAAGTGAAACGACCAAATTCACATATTGAAAATTAAAATGCAGACTCAAGTAAGACATAAAGCACAACAAGTTAGAGCATAAAACTTTACAAAGCGATATGTCTTAAACTAGATGATTCCTCCCGATAATCCTCAAACCTCCGCTTTGTGAGGAGTTCCTTTCGACATGAAAAAATATATGTACAAGGAAAGAGAATGCCAACTCCTCTCCTGCTCAACTCCGCTCTTGTTGAAGTTCCTCTCGCTTTTCATAGCTTTACCCAAAACCGATTCACATTATGAATGACTACAAGAAAGATCAACATTGTTACAATCTTTCCATTAGATTATCCGTCCAAGATAACAACATTCTTCATTCAAGGCTTGCTATTTTCTTAGAATCGCTTTTTTTGTACACAATCTTCATACTCAAACAGCTTTGAATCTTATTTTTGCGCTCTCGCTTCGTCGATTCTTTCCACCATTTTTCCACACTCAATGCTTTCAACCGCTTCTGATTCTTCTTTCTTGAATCTTTACGAAACGGTTAATCAGCTTGACTTCCTAACTAACTCGAATCGATTCTCAGATTCCGCTTCGATTCTTCTCTCGGCTCATTATTCATGTCTTCGCTCTGCTTTTACTATTTGCATCTGCTCTCTTTAGTAGTCCCGTCTGCGCTCGCTTTTATGCTGCGTCGCTTTGGTCAAGATTTTCCACTAGATTATCTATCCAAGATAACAACCGCTTTTGCTTTCATCTACTTTTGAACTTTCGTCCGCTTCTTCTTCTTTCGCTCGCTTTCAACGCCTTACTACTGAACGTATTTTGCTTCTTCGAGCATGTTCTTGTTCTTCTTTATTTAAAGCGATTCGGTTGATGTCATTTCAACTCCGATTAAACTTCACTTACTAACCCCAAAATCTACAAAGCGTATATCGAGACGCCTTTTCGTTATATCGAATAATCTTCTAACTTTGCTATAATAATGTCAAATACTACCAATAACGTATCAGTAAGTAAACAAACATAAGATCAAAACATAGATTGACGTTTCAATTAATAATGAGCTATGTTTTTGCCTATCTCTAGAAAATCATTTCGAGTAATCGCCTTATGTAATACCACGCAACTCTTCAAGTCTCACCTTCCATATGGTCCCTAACAACTCTATATTTAAACTTTATATCCTTTCTCCACTAACTTCACCAAACAATTTTACCCTCTTCTTTTGCTCAACAAACAAAGAATCGCAACCGCTCTGTGTCAATAACCCATTTTTTCTCGATTACTTTTTTCATCCTAATTTTTTCAATTTATAATGTCAACAAAACCCTTTCTTTATCTTTACGCAACATTTTTATAGTTCCTCCTTACTCGTGTTGCATTTTGCCACTCCAACCTTCGCCTTATTCTTGCTTCTCAATAAAGTTGTGAAATAATTATCACATTTATACACTAATTTCGTTATTTTAATGCCGATATGAATTTCATTTATTTCAACGCAAAAGATATTTGAAAATGTCATAAAGGAAACATACGATCGCCAAAATCAATTAGATGAGTTACTTATCCAAAGAGACATGTGATTATTTTAATCATATATGAAAGAAACTCATTTCATCTTAGCTTTTCTCCCAACCAGATGATTATTTCATTACATTTTCATATTATTTTTATTTAACTCACATGTTAAATTTTACTCACAGATAAATTCATCAAGACTTTCATCACAGATTTGCATGTATTAACCTGCTAGTCTTGTGTAATGAGTGGAGAGTTTCCTTGTCAAATGAGTGGAGTAACGTTGGTGGGTCTCTCCATGTCCAAGTGAGCGGAGAGGAATAATAAAATAATGAGTGAGTCTCCCCTTTTTTGTGGCTTGTATTTCGTTCCTTTCTTTTATTTCTTCAATCCTCCAGCTCTCCTCTCTTTGTGTTTCACCCACCAGCCCCCACGTTATTTTCATGCCACTTCCTGCTTGTTTTTATTTGTCTCCACCAGCTACTTAATCAACGAGATCTCTTCAGTCCACGCCACCATCTGCTGCTTGAGTCACGCCCATGTTGTTGACTTCCATATTAACGCCACAGCTGCTTGCGTGATTTGTTTTTCATCTCCGCCTCTAATATCCACACCTCCAACAGCCCACGCCAATCACGCAAAATCTAGCATTTTGTTTACTCCACCAGCTTTCACGTTGTTTTTCTTCACTTCAACTCTGCTTCTGCCATCTTCTTGTCTCCATGTTGAAAAATCTCCAATCTACGCACGCTCATTTCTTTGTTTATGCTGCTGCCATTATTTTCTTTTTGTTTGTTGTATAATGAATGTCAAACTTTGCTTTACGGCTAACCACAATCCTTCTTTTATCTCTTTGCCGCCAGCTGACTTTTGCTCTCTTGTTTTGTTTCTTTTTTTAAATGTTTTAGCCTCTTCTTATATAAAAATCTTTCCCCAAAAGCTGCAGCTGTCAACTCACTTCGGTGTCCTCCAAAGATAAATCTCTCAAGCTCCAAAGCTACCGCCCACTGTCATCCGTTCCTCTTTAATGATCCTCAAAATAAATTTCTCCAGCCTCCAAACTAAAAGTTGCCGTCCGTATGAGACAATCCAAGCAAATCCCAAAGGTTGTCGTCACTTCTAGAACTCTCCAAAAGCAACTGCTGTCGCAATTTACTCTCCTGGTTGTGATAAAAATAAATCTCCTATCAAAGCTCTCCAAGTGCGATGCTGTTCTCCTGTGATTCTCCCTGTGCAAGCGCCGCCACTACATAATAAAAACTCCTAGCTGGCGTGTTGATGTTGTCTAGCGTCCGATCCTATAGCATGATATGCGTCCTCCAATGCTGATTTTAATTCACGCCCAGCTGTGCTTCCTCTGCTTTTTTTTTAAATTTATTTTGCTCCTCGTGCCTGATTCAAGTCTTAATGCCTTAAGCTGTTGTTGTCCTGGCACTTAATTAATTTGCGTCATCCTATTGGGCTACTGCGCACTCAACTCCTGGTCCCCTCTTGATGGGACAATTTAATGGGCTGTCCTCCTATCCTTCTTCTAGGCCACGCAGTTGCTCCCCTTTTAACCATTTAATTTGCTCCTTTAATTTGCTGCTTTGTTTCCTTCTCAGCTGTCTCATTCACGCTGCCCACACTTGCTTGTCTTCTACTGTGCTTTTAAATTTGCCTTCAGCGTTGATTTTGTTAACACCATCTGTCTCCTATTGCGTGATTCCAGCTCATTCATGCGTTATTTCTATCTGTATGCGTTGATTTGGAGTTCTTCTTAATTGCCTGTTGATTATTCATTGGCCCACGTCGTCTCCCTTGGATGATGTGACAATTTAACATTTCAAAGCTTAAAAACCCTCCAGTTGTGCCTTGTGTCTTCTGTGTTGCCACGTTATTTTCCTCATGCTTGTGGACTTTCTTCGTCAGTTTACTGCTCTCAAATGACAGCTCCAAAAATTCAGAAATTTGGTGAAAACATTCTTTAATAAGTCAAGATTATGCTTGCCAAATCTTAGAATTTTCTAATGCACCAATCCTGAGATAAAAATTCTCAAATTTCCAAAGGTCAAATCTGTCGAAAATTGAAAAACAGTGTTAATTTCAACATATTAAGATCTTTTTGTATTTTATGTGTTTAAAGCTCTAATAATTATAAAACATGATTAAAAAAGGCCATAGATATCTATAAAACATATGCAAAATACTAAATATAAGGTCCTAAAAACATATAAAAATATGATTGCATCAAAATCCTCCACACTTAGCTCTTGCTCGTCCTCGAGGAAGGTTAAAAACATAAATTTTGAAAGCCTAAGAAAACCGAGAATGCAAAAACTAAGTATGGATGCAAAAACAAAAAAAATAAATATGCAAATGCAAGGGACATTTTTTTTTAAATGTCAAAGTTTTTCTCCCAACCTCCCAATGTCATCAAATACATACAATAATTATAAACAATGAGGAACCCGCGACATTTAATCCATAAAAGTAATGAACTCACTTTAAATGCAAGAGCCAAGCAAGATAGCACAATAGACTTAAAGGAAATCTACACCATGTCAAAATAATAGGTCCTCTCATTGTCATACACTCCAACACTCAAGTGTTTATGGCTCAAATGTGTTTTAACTCTCATAAATTCAAACAATGCAATGCTCTACCATAGGCTTACTCTTCAATCTTGAACACACTACTAAGTATTACATGCACAACATAAATAAAAAGATCTTAAACAAGGCTGTAACTTGGTTGGGTTAGGGGTAAGGTAAAGGAAAGGTAAGAAAAGGCTAAGTATCAGAGTGAGTAGAGCATAACAGATAATCAATAACACATATGTGCACATCCTGCATATCATCAAACAATTAAGCACATCTCTCTCTGTTTTTTTTTTCTTTGAACTTTCATTCCCCAAACATTTATCAATCAAGTACATGGGGAATCCTTTTCTTTCTTTTCTCTTCTTGGCCTCAAACTTTTTCATTTTTTTTCGATTCCTTCCCTATTGACAACAAGTACAATACAAGTCATATACCACTGATATTCCTATATGCGCAACCTTCACAAGTTTAACTCAACAAGCATGCTCTACTAACCATGTTAAGGGTTAGAAAGATAAATAAATTAAGAAAATGTTAAGTTAAACATGGTAAAGCAAAGAACAAATAATAAGCTCAAAAGGGCTCACTAGTGGATAACATGTTTTGGGTTAGCTTTTTGGTCAAGTGGTTAAAATCCTAAGTGCCTTTATCATCTTCACGCATGCACGTAAAAGTGTAGTCTCAACAAGATATCAAGCAAGTTCTAGAGATACAAAGCATTGAATGAACACATATCAAAGAATTGCGTTGAAGGTTCAAAAGCTCACATGGGACAGTCATCTATTAAGTTAACACAATGTAGTTTCAAAGTCAATCCAAAAGCTATCAAGCTTAAAACTCACATAAAAACACATTCATCAAGTTCATGATTCAAATATCACAGATTAACTCTCACCTATAATGCTCATATTCTTATCAATCATTGGGAGATCAAAAGACAAAACTAAACACTTAAGGTGCAAAAGCATGCAAAAATGAAAAATTTTTGTGTTTTTCAAAAGTTTTTTTTTCAATTTTTATCGGTTTTTGAACTAAAACATGCAAGTACAAGTGAAAATCTTCAAGTTTAAGCAAGAGCAAGGGTGTGACACTTTGAAGCACAAAAACCACAAAAACCAAGAAAAATCTGAACCATTCACCCACTGAAACTCGAAAATTTCATGCAAAATTTATCCTAAATCCTTCCCCCACACTTTAGACGAAACATTGTCCTCAATGTTAACAAATGAAAGACAAGAACAGTAAAATAAAAGGAAAGAGTGAGAGAAAGCTTCTCTAAGGTGATGGTGGAGCTACGAGGTGATGCTCCCATACTACCCTTGGGTTGCCTCCCAAGAAGCGCATTTGGTTAACGTTGTTAGCCCGACACGGACCCCATTCAGTTATATGAAGGTTCATTCAAAGTATTAACTTCGACGGCTTGGGATTGAAATCCTTCATAAAATGGCTTCAAACGATGGTCGTTCACCTTGAAGAATTTTCCTGTTTCCATGCTTTGAATATCCACAGCACCGTAAGGATAGATCTTTTTGACCACGAAAGGCCCAATCCACTTGGATCGCAATTTCCCTGCAAAAAGTTTCAAAGTCGAATTAAATAAAAGTACCTTCTGTCCGACTTTAAACTTCTTCTCGGCAAGCTGCTTATCGTGAAAAGCTTTAGTTTTGGCCTTATATGTAACTGCGTTGTGGAAAGCATGGTTTCGTAATTCTTCCAATTCCTGAATCTGCAACTTCCTTTGTTGCCCCGCAGCATCAAAATTCATGTTGCACTGCTTCACAGCCCAAAACGCTCGATGCTCAACTTCAACTGGTAGATTACAGGCCTTGCCATAAACAAGTCTGTAAGGAGACATATGTAATGGCGTTTTGTAGGCAATGCGGTAGGCCCAAAGAGCATCGTCCAATCGGTAGCTCCAATCTTTCCTGCTAAAATTCACAGTTTTCTCCAAAATACTCTTTACCTCTCGATTGGACAATTCCACCAACCCATTAGTTTGAGGATGGTAGTCGTGGAGGTCCCATGCATACTCCATATTTTTCAACTGCTGGGACCCGATCCGAGACCGACGCCCTGACCGAAAACGAAAGACGGAGCGAATCACAAAGAGGCGAACGAATAAACGATTGATCACAAAGCGAAACAAATCATTAACGAATCGAAGCCAACTTGAAGCGAAGCATACAAACAAAGTCAAATCGAATTGGCTTTGAGACAAACCAAACAAATGATCACGAATCACAAATCGAATCAAGCATTCGAATCAAACATAAGTACCGACATCCGCAAACAAAATCTTAGAAATCAACATCACGTTGGAAACCTTAAGACATTTTAAATCCGGTATAAATTTTTCTTTTCTTTTCTTTCTTTCTTATTCCTTTCCTTTTCATTTCTTTCATAACCAAACTCAATCCAAAATACATTATTACATTCATACTCATACACACATCCCAAACATAACTTAAATCAATACATAATTCCGTAAGTCCATACACCTTATACTCACTATATACACAATTTCATAAATCACATATGTCCTGGAATGACTACTCTTCATACACTTGGCAATTCAGCCATATACAATATCAACACCAAAATCCAAAGTACGCAATACACAACAAATTTTGAATTTCTCAACACTATCTTACTTAATAAAGAACACAATATAAACACATGCAAATGAAATCTTCATTTTCTTTCACCCGATCTTCTTCTCATCACCGTGGATGAGAATGATAAAGTAGCTTTACACTTCGTGGGTAACAGTTTATAACAAAAATATAAGCAAAACCCTTGATTTTTTTTTCTTTTCGTCTTAGAAAACATTGCTTCAAACCGTAAAGCACATTTTCCAAAAGTTCTTTCCTTCAGATTCAAAATCGCAATTTACAAAACATATGATTTTTAGGCTTTCACCATAAACCCATAAGTTTATAAAACATGAATGCATCAACTTGACGATTCATAGATGCAATGGCAATCACATAAACAATGCACAACAACACATGGCTCGAGAGTTCAGAACACGACGGATAAACCAAGTTTATATCAGAACTATCCGAGTCCTATTTCTCGGATCTCGTGGCCTCAAGCGGCAGCAAAGGAGAAGGCTATAATTTTTCCTACGCCGACGCAGCGTGACTATCCATCCGTAACTCTCTCGCCCACACAAAAGCATATAAGCAATGCTCAAGATCATTTATCAAAATGATATGCTTCCATTTTCTTTTCTTCTTTCCATTCAAATTACAATGCCATGGCACGCTCCAATGGCATAACATTATCACATCAATAAACATATTCAATCTCAATTCAACAATGTAATCACGTATGGATCAACATCAGAACAATGAATGCAAGTGATTTCTTTAAGACATAAATCAACGTATGCAAGTTCATAAAGCACATTATTCAATTTATTTTATTTTATTATTATTATTATTTTATAAATCTTGTATTTTCTTAAAAGCATTCCGAAAACATTTTCATAACTTATCAAATTCGTCGAAAATAACGAATTTAACAATTTACGCAATTTCTCAAATCCAAATCACGGAAATAAATTTCAAAATCTTTCTTCATTTCTCAATTCATTTTAAAACTCGTAACCCTTTTCCAAAAATATTCAGGAACAATAAAATTCAATACTTTCTCAATTTTTCAATCAATCTCCCAAATCATTTGAAGACAAGAAATTGGGCCTTTGTGTCATTTTTCGAAACTTCAAAAATTTTCTTAATTTATCAAACATTTAAAACTTGTATAAATTCTTAAAACAGTTTCTAAAACCATTTCAAACGTCTTTCAAAAATCGTACTTTTCAACATTTAAATAAACCTTATTTTCTAAACAATTTCAAATGCATTTCGGAAATCACACTTTGTCAAACATTTTTATAAACAAGTTTGGAAATCGTAAACTTTTCAAACACTTTTATAAACAATATTGAAAATCATAATTTTTCAAATACTTTTATAAACATTAGACATTCAAAATCGAAATCTTCCAACCACTTTTATAAACAACATTTTCTAACTAATTTTGAAAGTATTCTGAAATCATAAATTTTCAAACATTTGCATAAACCATTTTCTAGACAATTTCAAAGCATTTTAGGAATCAAAACTTTCAAATATTTCCATAAACAATATTTTCTATACACTTCAATTTATATGAAATCACAAGTTTTCAAACTTTTACATAAAACCATATTTTATAAAAGCTCTTAAAACTAGTCGGAAATCATAATTTTTCAAACCTTTATCATATTCAAGCTCAATATCATTTATTAAATGCTCTTTCTTTCGAATATACGAAATGCCATGAAATCTTTCAAGGCATAACACAAATGTATTTTGCAATTCATCAAAAGCTCATGTATGGAATCAATGATGATTTTTCAAATCATTCACACAATGATGCAACACTTATGATGCAATTGAAATCAGAAAATCCCTTTATTTAAAGAAAGCAGTAGTGGCTTATAAATTCTATTATAAACAGGTACCCATCTCGATTCGATGCTAGAAAATTGTTTCTAGCTCCAATTTGTCCATTGGTTCCTTCTTTCTTCCAATTTAACTTTACATAAAGCAATTTCACCCAAATTCAACATCATAAATAACTTAATCCTCAAATTGAACTTAGAAAACATAAATCCCTCATATATTCAAGCTTTCTAAATTACAAATTTTCAAAATCCCCAATTTACAAAATTGGGCATAAACCCTAATTAATTTCCATCCAAAACTAAACCTATAATATTAAGCAATCAACAAAATTAACTTCATACTCCACAAACCCATACCATTTTCCATATTTCTAAACCAGAAATTCATCAAAATTCATAGATCTCAAAATTTCACATCTTACCTTCTCTCACGCCATTTTCGGATTTTTGGGCTCCATAAGAAGCTTTCATCTTCTTCTTCACCTTTCCCTTTGAAAAGCACTAAAAACCCCTAAAGAAACTTGGAGAAAACTGAACCTTTGAAGCTCTCTTCTTCTTCTCTTCGGTTCTTCTCCACCGAAACAAGCTTTCTCTCTTCTCTCCTCTTATTTCTTTTAAGTCTTTTGGGCAATAGTCGTGATTCTCCTCCAAACAACTACAGCCCCCTTGCTTTTATAGTGCCAGGTCAATTAATGAATAAGGAATGACCCATAAGCCCCACCATTTAAGCCTATAAACTTAACCCTTTAAGTAAACTTCCAAAATTGCCCCTTCATTGGTCTTTAAAATTGACATCTTGTCTGATTATTTCGATCAGGTAAATGAAGTCATTTGATAAAACTTTCTTCTAAAGAAATGTTCCTTTATGTCTTACGAATCCATCGCTTCAAGAATCGGATCGATCGGAGCTCTATAGCTCAAGATATCTCCAAAAAACTGAAATTTGTTCTTCATACCCGAGGCTGAACACTACCCCTAACTTCTGATCCATATTTGGAAGTCTTAGAGGCTAAATTATAGCTCGGCTCCTTCATAACATTTGTAGCCCCATGTCTATATTTTCATTACCAATAAGAACCAACTCAATCGGAGCTCTATCGGTCGAGATATCTCCAAAATACTGAACACTACTCAGCCATTACAACACCGGGACTGAACACTACACTAAACTTCCGACCTATATTTGGAAGTCTTAGAGGCTACATTATAGCTCGGCTCCTTCATAACATTTGTAGCCCCATGTCTCTATTTTCTTTAACAACAAGAACCAACTCAATCGGAGCTCTATCAATCGAGATATCTCCAAAATACTGAACACTGCTCAGCCATTACAACACCGGGACTGAACACTATACTGAACTTCCGACCTATATTTGGAAGTCTTAGAGGCTACATTATAGCTCGGATCCTTCATAACATTTGTATCCCCATGTCTCTATTTTCATTAACAACAAGAATCAACTCAATCCGAGCTCTAGCGACCTATAACACTGAACACTGTTCAGCTATTACAACACCGAGACTGAACACTACACTGAACTTCCTACCGATATTTGGAAGTCTTAGAGGCGACATTATCGATCGGCTCCTTCAGATGAATTGTAGATATATGTCTCTAGTTTAATTTAAAAAAAGAATCAACTCAATCCGAGCTCTAGCGAGCTCTAGCGACCTATAATACTGAACACTGCTCATACCATTACAAAGCTGAGACTGAACTCTATACCTAACTTCCGAACCGTATTTGAAAGTCTTGGAGGCTACATTGTCGATTGGCTCCTTCATAACATTTGTAGCCTCATGTCTCCAATTTAATTTTCAAAAAGAATCAGATCGATCGGATGTCAGACGAAGAAGTTATGCTCAAAAGAGTGAAGGGAGGTCAGAGCTCGGCTAGAAAAATCAAAGCTCGGCCAAAACGAAGATTGGTCGGCCATCAGAGGTCGGTCGGCCAACAGAGGTCGGCTCGGCCAACAGAGGTCGGTCGGCCATCAGAGGTTGGTCGGCCAACAGAGGTCGGTCGGCCAACAGAGGTCAGCTCGGCCATCAGAGGTCGGTCCACCAACAGAGGTCGGTCGGCACCCAATCCGACCTTCAAACTTCAAACCCTCATAACTTTTGACTCCGAGCTCCAAATTAGACACGGTTTGTTTCGTTGGAAAGATAAAAGACAGATATACAATTTTCAAGAAGGACTCACAAGCAAGCTCGGACTCTAAAGGGATCAAAAGTTTACACAAAGATGACTGATCGATAATTTCTCAACAGTACAAAAACTTGCAAACATCATAACTTTTGATCCAGAACTCCAAATTTGACAAACTTGGTGTCTATGGAAAGGTAAAAGAACCCTCCACAACTTTCATGAAGGCCTTAAGAATCAGATCGACCTCTAAATGGGTCAAAAACTCCACACAAAGCTGATTGGTCGGTCAGCTTCACACTAAACAGCATCAGATCTTCTAAAAATCATAACTTTCTACTCCCTTGTCCAATATTTTCGTGCTTTATATCAATGGAAAGATAAAAATATAATCTACCACTTTCATTAAGACCACTTTGGCTAAATCCATCTAAATCAATACAGATTTTCCATTGAAGTCTCTAAATACCATTCCAACACATAAACTTCCCATATCAACACATCAACTTCACATATTCACCCACTACCACAAACTCTTCAACTAATTCATATCAAACACCATTCAACTCCCCAATAAACTATTCCAAGGCTATTTTCCCACATCAAACTCAACATCAAAGGATATGCGCATACACATTTCTCTTTCACAAAAGTCATACACAATCTTACTCTTAATAGCATTTTTCAAATCAAGTAAAATACACTTAACTTTCAAAGATCATAACTTTCAATCCCGATATCGAAAAATAGCATACTTTATGGCTACGAAAAGCTCTCAACATAATCTACAAATTTCATGTAGATCATTTTCTCAAAATCTGCCTAAATCAAAAGTCAACTCTTTACTCCAAAGGTCAAATTTCTTAATTCTCCAAAATATAACACTTTTACCAATCATTTCTTGCTTTTCAACTCCATTTCAATCAACCTATTCACTTTAATTTTCATAACTCATACAAATCTACTCAAATTTCAAAGTTATCAAAACCAATCACTTCATTTATCATCAATTTCCTTTAAGTACAATAACATCTATAACACAATACCTATACAAACACACTCATTTAATTTCATTTAATATTTCTAATTTCTACCGAAAGTTCGGGGTCCAACATCAACAATGAGGCAAACACTCTGTTACAGAAATGAGTCCTGCGATCACTAATATTTGCTTTCGGAGTGCCGAACCTAACAAAGATATTAGCCTTCACAAAATCAACAACAACTTTAGAATCATTAGTTCGAGTAGCTTTTGCTTCTACCCATTTCGAAACATAATCGACAGCTAACAAAATATATTGGAAACCAAATGGTGATGGAAAAGGGCCCATGAAATCAATACCCCACACATCAAATATTTCACAAACAATGACCGGGGTCTGAGGCATTTCATTTCTTCTACTTATGTCACAAATATTTGCACCATTACATGCTTTAATAAATGCATAAGAATCTCGAAAAATGTCAGGCCAATAAAAACCAGATTCAAGCACTTTCCTAGCTGTCCTATTAGGACCGAAATGGCCACCACAAGCAGAGGCATGACAAAATTGCAATATGGAAGAAATTTCATATTCAGGTACGCACCTTTGCACAATTTGATCAGAACACATTTTTCATAAATATGGATCATCCCAAATATAATACCTGGCATCATTCTTCAATTTATGGTGTTGGGCAGATGTGACACCAGTTGGGTAGCCATTCTGGGTGATAAAATTGACCAAATCTGTGTACCATGGGTTTCGACATGGCCATGTTGAAGTCACTGCAAATAACTGTTCATCAGGAAACTCCTCAAGAATTCACCAGATTATCTCCGTAGTGTTTTGCACCTACTCAGTGATCTCATGACCAGTTTTCTGCTCCTTTTTATCTCGACCTCAATGTCAAATTCTTGTAGCAAAAGAACTCGCTTGATAAGTCTTGGCTTCAGATCCTTTTGCTCATTAGTATCAAGAGCAAAGATGGTCTAGTGCGATACACTATCACCTTCGCACAAGCAAGTATGATCTTAATTTCTCTAATGCGAAGACCATAGCAAACATCTCCTTCTCCGTGGTTGAATAGTTTTGTTGAGCACTATCCAATGTCTTTGATGCATAATAGATCACATGAGGGTCGCGACCTACCCTTCCGCCAAGAAGCGCTTCTCTACAACAGAAGTTATCGGCATCGCATACGAGCTCGAAAGGGAGGTTCCAATCCGGTGGTTTGATGATAGGTGCGGTAACCAGCTTTTCCTTCAAGATGTCAAACGCCTTTCTGCAGTCTTCATTGAATTCAAACGGTACATCTTTCTGTAGAAGGTTGCTCATAGGATGAGCTATCTTCGAAAAATCTTTGATGAACCGCTCAGAAAAACTCGCATGACCAAGAAAGAAGCGCATTTCCGCACACATTTCATGGGTAAGGCAACGAGCTAATCACATCAATTTTTGACTTATCCACTTCAATGCCCCTAGCCGAAACTATATGTCCCAATATGATGCCTTGATTAACCATGAAATGACACTTTTCATAATTAAGCACAATATTTTTTTCAATGCATCTTTTTAACACCTTTCTCAAATTTTCTAAACAAGATGTAAAAGAATCTCCGTACACAGTAAAATCATCCATGAAAACTTCAATAATTTTCTCTACATAGTCAGAAAAGATACTTACCATACATCTCTGAAATGTCGCCGGAGCGTTGCAAAGACCAAATGGCATGCGTTTGTAGGCGAAAGTGCCAAATGGACAAGTAAACGTCGTCTTTTCCTGATCTTCAGGTGCTACATGAATCTGGTGAAAGCCTGAATAATAGTCTAAACAACAATAATGAGAACGACCTACAAGTCTCTCAAGCATCTGATCAATAAACGGTAAAGGAAAATGATCTTTACGGGTAGCAGCATTTAACTTTCTAAAATCAATACACACACGCCACCCGTTTTGAACTCTAGTCGCATTAATTAACCTTTTCATTCTCAACAACAAGAATGCCGCTTTTTAGAACTACCTATGTTGGACTTACCCACTTGCTATCTGAAATAGCATAGATCACATCCGCAGCCAATAATTTTAGTATCTCTTTTTTTACAACTTCCATCATTGGTGGATTCAATCGACGCTGAGGTTGCTTGCTGGGTCTGCAATCATCCTCCAACAGGATTCGATGCATACAAATGGTAAGGCTGATTCCCTTGATGTCCGCAATCGACCATCCAATAGCTTCTTTATTCTCCCCGAGTACACCGGATAAGCCTCCTCCTCCAGATCGCTTCAACCGATTGGAAACAATCACAGTAATGTTTCGCCTCCCACAAGAAGACATACTGAGGTGCGAAGGTAATGCCTTAAACTCCAATGTTGGCGGTCAAGAATAGATGGAGTAATTTATTGTTGTCAATCTTCATGGTTCTTTGTAATATGCCGATGTCACTAGAATGCCTGCAGATCATGTATCGCATGGACCATACCTCGCGAACTACCCATTCGGTCCTCGATCTCGATAACTTCAAGGAGTAATGTTGTCGCTTATCGCACTGCGCAAAAATCATCAACACACAACTCGAGAACTTTCTCGGTCGAGGGTTAATACAATCAACAAAAAGTCGTATAATAATCAACAGGATGCTTAATGGTGTTATTAATATTGAATTTAACTTTGGCACCATCAAACTCCATAGTTAAAGTCCCCCCGTGAACATCAATTTTTGTCCTAAAAGTGCTCAGAAATGGTCGTCCTAATAACATCATTCTAGACTCAGGTGACCCGTCATCCTCCATTCTCATCACATAGAAATCTGCAGGAAATACCAAATCATCTATCTGCACTAAAACATCCTCTAACAATCCTTCGGGGTACCTAGTGGTGCAATCAGCCAGTGTTAAAATAACACCATCTTGCTTCAATGGACCAGCATTCAATGTAGTATAAATGGACAATGGCATAAGATTTATAGAAGCCCCTAAATCTAGCATAGCTCGTTCTATAGCAACATTGCCAATTTTACAAGGAATGGTAAACATACCTGAGTCCTTCTCTTTAATCGATAACTTGCCCTACAATACTGCTGAGATGTTCTCACTCATCACCACACATTGATTGCCTCTCATCTTGGTCATGCTAGTAACCAAGTCCTTCAGAAATTTGCAGTACCTTGGTGTTTGTCTAAGCAATGTGAGAAGGGGGATATTGATCTCCACTTTATCAAAAATCTTTAAGATCTCCTTTTCATTCTGCAATTTCTTCTTCTTAGCCAACTTGTGTGGGAATGGTGGCCTTTCTGGATTAGCTGTCACGATTTCCTCGATTTTTGCTTCTTTTTCTAGTTCGACAGTTTCAACATGGTCATGTTGAAGTTTCTGCGATCCTCCAGCACTTTCGATTTCTTTTCCAATGCGTAAGGTAATGGCACTGATATTCTGCCTAGGATTAACAGTAGGCTGAGAAGGCAATTTCCTTTGATTCGCGTCGTGCCAAATGACTAATTTGCTCCTTAGCTCTTGAAGATTTTACTAGTTTGAGCTGAATTGTCTTTGAATCGATCAAATCGAACCAAACTTTGTAATTGTGTATTGGTCGTCAATTGGGCCGTAGTGAATTGTGACATGAGATCCTCCAAGGTGGAAATTCGTCATGTAATTAGGCCTCGGATATTCTTCTTTATTCTTTGTTATTGTGGTTGAGGTTAACGCTGACGACTACTCGACCTTCGCCCATTCCTATATCTCAGATTGGGATGATCCCTCCATCCTGGGTTGTAAGTATTTGAATAGGGATCATATTTCCTTTGAGGCTGATAACTATCATTGAGTGCCTTAACTTTAGCTTCCACAGTATCATCTTGCAGTCTGACAAGCATCGAGAAAATGACCACAAATCCACAATGTGACAAATAGGGACTTGTGGTCCCTTGGTTCTGACATTTGCATTGACATTATTGGCATGGGAAGAATTAATAACTTGTCTCTCAACAATTCAGACAATCTTGTCAAGTCTACTTTCGAGTTTAGAATTACTTACCTCATGGAAACCTCGAGTGTGTGTGTCCGAACGATACCGAATCAAGAAAGATTTGCAGCCATTCTTTGCAATTAAGTTCTCGCCTCTGAGGCGTTTTGTTCACTATAGCTCCCCACTAGCAAAGATCAAGAATCTTCCTATCATTTAGTAACATCCGTCGTAAGAAATCTTGAATAAGGAGTCGCTCTGTAATTCCATCTTGAGAGGACAACTTGAAAGCCTCTTGAATCTCTCATAATATTCATACATGTTTTCTGTATCTCTTTGTCTGATGCCACAAATCTCTCTACCCAAACTAGCGGCTCTGGACGCTGGGAAGTATTTCTCTAAAAATAACCTCGCCATATCAGGCCATGTATCCACTGTCCCAGGCGGAAGATAGTACAACTAGTCTCTAGCTGCGCCCTCTAGAGAAAAAGGGAAAGCACGCAACTTCAACTGATCCTCAGTTATGCCTCTCGATTTAAATCCAGAACATACCACATGAAAGTCCTTGAGATGTCTGTTCGGGTCGTCAGAAGGTAACCCGTGAAATTTCGACAAGGCTTGAATCAACCCAGCCTTCAACTCGAACCCATCATCTGCAATTTCGAAGATCAGATACATAGAGGTTGATCTCAGATTGGTGGTGCAAGCATATCCCTTAGAGTTGCAGGAGCTCGATTTCTGACTAATTGTGAAGGTGGAATAGGTGGCTGATCGGCCATCGCTGCTTCTTCAAAATCTTCCAATAACTCAGTCTCAAAGGTAGGCAAATTTTCAGTTTGGTCAGGCAAGACTTGGGCAGAAGTAGAAGCTTGTCTCTTACGCAATTTAGTAGCTTTCTTGAGTTGTTTTGCAGTCTTCTCTATCTCCGGATCGAGCAATAAATCACATGCTGAAACACAATGCCGCATGCAAACAACTAAAGAAAAAAATTGATTAGCAACACAAATAAACAAAAACTTGAACACCGTCCACGACAACGGCGCCAAAATTTGATGGGGTGTCAAACCAGCAAAAATAAATTCCTACTCTAGAACACTTAAGCGAGTAAAGTGGTGAATAAGGTCGAACCATAGAGACCAATGTAGTAATTATTTATTTGTGTGAAATCAAAAATAAAAATAAAATAGATGAAAATAAAAATAAAAATAATGAATTTAATTTTGATTTGGGAATGATTAATTTTAGAACACGAAATTAGAGCACGAAATCACATCGTAGGAATTTAAAAATAAAGATTGAAAGCAATATAAGGAAAAGCTGCAAGATTCTCTCTAAGTTTGATCATCGTAATTCGATCGTAGACTCAAAAATATGAATTTAGCTTCACTCTTATGGACAAAGTTATAGCGAATGGTGAATAAGACGTATCAACCAATCCATTCATAGTTATTCTATAATCCCGAGTAAAGCTCCGCAGATTATTACCCTAACCAATTAGACTATTCCCGAGTAAAGCTCCGTAGAATATAATCTATGGCAATGATAATTCTAATGGACCTTTGTCTTGTACCCAATGAAATCGGAAAAGCCGCAATCTATTTAGACCAAATTATTTAATCTCATTAATCTCTCAATTGAAATTAATTCACCACTTCGATAGACAGCAATCACGGATTAACTAATCTATTCGGCAATTTATCACCAAGTCAATTAATCAACAGGCCTCATTAATCAACAAACGCGGCAATAATAAATCAATTAAAGCGCAAAGATCAAATAAGCATAAGAAATAAACGAAAACAATTAAACCATGAGAGTCTCACAAACTACATGAATCAAACGTAAAGTACCTTGTCTAGATTAAAAACTTAGCCACACATAATACTAGTCTCTATCTACTATAGTTGAAATTGACAAATTAAATATTGGAGTTCAACCTTCTGTGAAATTCGAAATCACTTCTCCTCTCTATAGCTGCTGTTGTATAACGTTTTAGAGCTGCAGAAATTGAGTGAGTGGGGTCTTTTTGTAAAGAAAATGGAGCCCCCTCTTTGTTGTAACGTTGGAGTTTTCTTTTGTCAAATGAGTGGAGAGTTTTTGAGTAAATGGAGCCCCCTCCTCTTGTGTAACGTGAGTGTCCTCTTCTTGTGTAATGAGTGGAGAGTTTCCTTGTCAAATGAGTGGAGTAACGTTGGTGGGTCTCTCCATGTCCAAGTGAGTGGAGAGGAATAATAAAATAACGAGTGAGTCTCCCCTATTTTGTGGCTTGTATTTCGTTCCTCTTCTTTATTTCTTCAATCCTCCAACTCTACTCTCTTTGTGTTTCACCCACCAGCCCCCACGTTATTTTCATGCCACTTCCTGCTTGTTTTTATTTGTCTCCACCAGCTACTTAATCAACGAGATCTCTTCAGTCCACGCCACCATCTGCTGCTTGAGTCACGCCCATGTTGCTGACTTCCATATTAACGCCACAGCTGCTTGCGTGATTTGTTTTTCATCTCCGCCTCCAATATCCACACCTCCAACAGCTCACGCCAATCACGCAAAATCCAGCATTTTGTTTACTCCACAGCTTTCACGTTGTTTTTCGTCACTTCAACTCTGCTTCTGCCATCTTCTTGTCTCCATGTTGAAAAATCTCCAACCTACGCACGCTCATTTCGTCTTTTTTTGTTTGCGTCATCCTATTGGGCTACTGCGCACTCAACTCCTGGGTCCCCTCTTGATGGGACAATTTAATGGGCTGTCCTCCTATCCTTCTTCTAGGCCACGCAGTTGCTCCCCTTTTAACCATTTAATTTGCTCCTTTAATTTGCTGCTTTGTTTCCTTCTCAGCTGTCTCATTCACGCTGCCCACACTTGCTTGTCTTCTACTGTGCTTTTAAATTTGCCTTCAGCGTTGATTTTGTTAACACCATCTGTCTCCTATTGCGTGATTCCAGGTCATTCATGCGTTATTTCTATTTGTATGCGTTGATTTGGAGTTCTTCTTAATTGCCTGTTGATTATTCATTGGCCCACGTCGTCTCCCTTGGTTGATGTGACAATTTAACATTTCAAAGCTTAAAAACCCTCCGGTTGTGCCTTGTGTCTTCTGTGTTGCCACGTTATTTTCCTCATGTTTGTGGACTTTTTTCATCAGTTTTCATAAATTTACTGCTCTCAAATGACAGCTCCAAAAATTTTGAAATTTCGTGGAAACATTCTTCAATGAGTCAAGATTATGCCTGTCAAATCTTAGAATTTTCTAATGCACCAATCCTGAGATAAAAATTCCCAAAGGTCCAAAGGTCAAATCTGCCGAAAACTGAAAAACAGTGTTAATTTCAACCTATTAAGATCTTTTTGTATTTTATGTGTCTAAAGCTCTAACAATTATAAAACATGATAAAAAAAGGCCATAGATATCTATAAAACATATGCAAAATACTAAATATAAGGTCCTAAAAACATATAAAAATATGATTGCATCAGAACAGAATGCCCTAAATGAGTAATGGGAAGGAACTTACCATCCCCGACCATGAGTCGATCATTACCTTCATAGTTGGATTGCAAGGTGAGATTGCTAAGATCAGCGGTGACGTGATGGCTGGCCCCAGAGTCAACAAACCATGGATCACCAACGTCGGATGGACTGTTAGCAGATGCAACAAAAGTTGACTTTCCCGCAGTACGTATCTTTGCGGCAGCGTTGCGATTGGTGATTGGAAAGTCCTTTAAATTCAGAATTTGGTAGCAGTTCAGCGCCTCGTGACCGGATCGCTTACAAATCTGACATTGAGGTCTTGGACGTTCACCAGTAGAATCATTAGCAGAGCGTCGATCCCGGTCCGTAGAACCACCAGAGAACCGATCAGAACGTTGGTTGCGGCCACCAGAGCGAGTCGGAAGGCGAAGACAGTGAATGATTATCTTCTTCCAACCGCTGCTCTTCTTGGAGTAAAAGACCAAGCAGTTCATCGGATGACAAAGGCGCAATACGCATAGATAGAGCTGACCGAAACGCCCCATACTGAGAGTCAAGGCCATAAAGCAGATAAGAGACAAAATCAGCATCTGAAATCTCACACATACAATCTGATAAGGAGTCAACAAGGGCTCTCTTTTTCTCAAAATAATCAAGGACATATAAGGACCCCTTTGTTAGTGTTTGTAGTTGTTGTCGAAGGTGCATTTGGCGAGCACCGGTCTGCGTATGGAACGTACGTTCAAGAATGCTCCAGGCCGTAGCACGTGTAGAAACACGAGCAACCATTCCAAGTAAAGGAGTGGTTAAGGTCGATCGAATCCACAGCAAAACAAGGCGATCTTTCTTAATCCAAGAAGCCAAATCTGGATTTGGGATGACACGCTCGGGAACGGCAGTGTCGGGATGGGCAGGATCAGTAGGAGGAACAGCCGGGACGACCATAGTTGGTTCCGGTGGACAACGCAGAACGGACGGTACTGCGCCATAGAGAGTAGTTAGAGCGATCAAGAAGAATGGCCAAGTTGGGAAAGTGAAAATTCTGACAGGAAACATCAGAATCGGCGAAAGCAGCGGCAAGAATGGAGTTGGAGCCGATCGTAGAGGATGAAGGAGAAGACATGATGGATCAAATTAGGCTGATACCATGTAAAGAGTTGATAATTTGTGAGAAGATGTTGTTCTGTTCATGGTGATACTGTCGTCTGCAACCAAATATAAAAGAAATCACATTCGTTAAAACAAATTAATGTAATAGCGGTAAGCGGATATCGTTCCCACGAGGAATCTTTAACGGTAAAGGTTAGCGAGTTTAAACGGAACAAATAACAAAAAGGGGGTTGGTTTTGATTCACGAAAATATAAGAAAATCAAAGGAAAAATCTCTAATCGAAACAATAATTAAATCTGAAAATTCAATAGGAAAAATATATTGGTTTCGGTCACCAATATTACCATGCTATTATGGGTCCTCGATATAAAATTGCAATTATTAATAAACATTCATTGAGGGAAATCTCTTTTAAGTGTAATGACTAGAAACATGTATTCTAGCAATCTTATTAAACAATAACCTAGATACGATCATAGGTAAATTGAATAATAGCATTAAGAACCAATGACAAGTGATAAACATGTACGACATGCAATCAATCAAGCGAATATTTTCTTAGAATTTTCTGACTTTAACGTAGAGAAGTTAATCCTAATTGCTACTTTTGATTACTGAAACTGAACGTTATATTTCATTAATCTAGCGTTTGAATCAATTAATCTCTAGTAGCGCTCCTAGACACCAACAAATCCAATTAGAAAGAATAGATCTGAAAATATTCAATATTCATTAACAATCATGAAAAAACATCCAAATAATTTCACCAAAATAACATGTAACATAGATCCCTAAACCAAGATAAGAGAATTAGCTACTCATACTTAAATTGAAATCAAAGAAAACAATAAAAGAAACAGTCTCCATCTTTGGTCTTTGATGAAAGAAACGAAAATCCTATCTAAAATTATGCAGAAAACGTGAACAAGAAAAACTAGAAAGTGTAGCTACGAAAATCCTAAACTAAACCTATGATAGCCCCCTAATGCCAGAATACTAAGACTAGATGATCCCCCTCTAACCCCTACACATGTATTTATATCCACTGCAAGCTCCCAATTTCCCTTTGTGATGTGTATCTCCATATCTTAATTGGATTTCATCTTAGGTAGATAATCTTCTAATTTAGGTAGGAAACTTCTTGAAAAAGGACTCCAGAAGATCTTCAGAGATTTTGTTCTAATTGGAGACAACCTTTTGAAAAATCTGCAGTATTAGGATCTTGACGTTAGGCGTGCCCACGCCTAATCTTTGAATTTAGACTAATCTGGAATTTTCGAACTTCTTGCCATATTTTTCCTCTTTTTGATCCATTTCCGTCTTTTTGGCATTGAAAACCATCTGCAAACATTTAACAAATAATTCCATCAATATTTAACTACCAATTTCACAAATCAATCAAAATTAAGTCCAAAACATATGCATTTAAAATGACTTAACAAATCCCCCCACACCGAACCTTTGCTCGCCCTCGAGCAACATATCAAACCATTAACTCAATCAATTCATCCTTCAAAAATCAAGTGCACACAATCTATCAATTTAGGCTAGTAAACTTAGGCTAGTAAGATTCAATTTGCAACACATATCATAATTTCTTTTCACTAATGCAAATAAACAAAATCAAAATCAAGCATCTTTGTTCAAAAGCAAACATGAAATCAAAGTGTATTCTTCTCACGGATTTCTCTCTTACACTAAAGTGTTTGTGGGTAATGTGTTTCGCTCAAATCTCACTGTAACACCTCACTCCCGCAAGACCCGAACCCGACATCGACGGTGATATCCAGGTCCGTGCCCCGCGAGGGTGGCGTGCTACATCACTCAGTAACAAAACTCAGTATAACACTTTTTTTTTTCAATCGCACACATATTATCATTAACGCGGAAAGCAATTTATATAATCAATTCAATGGCCTTGGGCCCACTTTTTATATTTACAATTTATTTCGGTCAACTGACTTTACAACTTGTCCAAATTAGTAATACAAAAGTCCAAGAATAGAAACACTAAGACAGACGCTTGACCGATCCCACCACTTCTCCGCTTCTTCAACGGCGAGATGTCATACGCCTGCCGCTAACGGGTATTCTTCTAAGTCTGAAAAATAGATGCAAATTTTGGGTGAGTTTTGCGAACTCGGTGAAACCATCATCGATGGTTCACTCAACTCATGCATTCACCAATCATATTAGCATTAACGATAATATACATTTCGGTTCAATTTCATATACATACAATTTCATCATTTACATCTTCCACTCATTTACAATCATATATATATATGCAATGCGATGTGACACTGCTCCATTTTCATTTCGTTGTTGTGGACTGCGCTGGCTGTCGTCCCATAATCGGCACATTGCGTTGAGCGGTGGCTCGAAAACATTGGGCTTGAAGCCACGATACATCGAGCTGCGGCTCTGAATACGTTGGACTGAGGTCACAAGCGTTGAGCGAAAGCTCTCATCGTTAGGCGTGATATGCCCCGATCGATGGGTGCTCCCGGTCACAATTGCCTTTTATCGATCACACAGTTATGTTTATGCATGCAATGTACATATTCCAATTTCCATTTACATATCATTACTATTTGCCAATTCTTGGACTTTTGGTCCCAGATTTCAATATCTACATTTCCAATTTATTGCATCCTACTATATCACATTTACAATCCCATCCAATGTATCAAAAAGAAATGACAATTAACACTTCAATATCAATTTTCCATTTCCTCGGACCTTTGGTCCGAGATCTCAATATAAACATTCACACATAGTTACACACAAGCAAAGACTTCGTTATCTCATTCCAAATATTTGAGACACTTCGTGGTCCAAATCAATCAAAATCAAACACACATAAACCCTCCATTATCTCCACATGGCATAATTGCAAAATCTTAAACACATAAAGGTTGAGGAACCAACTAGGTTACTCACCGCATTTCGAAGCTAACATCTGGAAGTTTCAATGCGTCGGTGATCGGCGCCCAAATGTGCCTCTATAACAAAAAGAGAGGAATCCCATTACTAATTATCCAATCCGAACTAATATAATGCACATGTAAGTGTATAATGCATGTTCATGAGATTTCCGCCCTAAATTCAAATTTTTCCGTCATAAAATTCCATCTAAAATTAGAAAACTATAGCCATCGACAATGCTCAATTCGGACCTCGATCGGTCCAAAATAAATAAAACAAAGGACCATAGAACAATTACAGGGCTACGTCAATTTCCCGTCCAAAAATTCCCAAATTATCACAAAATGAAATTAAATATTATACGAATCCGATGCCTCAAGAATCAGGTCAATCGGACGTCAAACGGAAAAGAAATTGACAAGAGAAGCAATCAGGTCACTTAAATCCAAAACAATAAAATAAAATACTATATATATATATATATCACCATGGGCGAAATCTCGCGCCAATGAGGCCGCTCGCCAGCTCGTCGCTAGAGGCGACGCGTCGCCTAGCGACGACGCCAATTGAGCTCGCCTCACCAGGGCGAGACGTCGCCCTGGTGACTGGCGAGGTTCCACCTCGCCTCGCCAGTATGAGACGTCGCTCAGTGATCAAGGCGAGTTCCGCCGCCTCATTTCCCTTTTTTTTTTTTTTTTTTCCTTCATTCCAATCCAAATTTTCAACACTCAAATCTCTTACCACCCAATTCAGAAAATACAAATCTTATCTTGTTGGAAAGATCATGAAACCTCTACTCTTCTCAAGAAGACCATAATAATTTATTTCACCCCTAAGGGTGTCAAAAATCCCTTCAAAACTACTACCTACTCCAATCCCATAAAAACAGAACAGTACATTGCAAATTCCACAACTCTGACATTCTTCAGCCAAAAATTACCACATAAATATGCCCAATAAGTTCATAATGTCATCTACAACTCTTATAAACAACCCAACATCAAATTCTATTGTTAACTGTATCAAACAATTCCATAAACAATCTGTCTTCTGAAATCAACCAATCTGGACAATAATTTTCCATTCAACATATCTCATAGCACAAATGTCACAAAAATCACAACCTTAAGTTCCTGAAAAGATAAGATCCCAAACTTCAATGTTCATGAAGAACTCAAACTCCAATTCGATTTCTAACATTTTCAAATCTGTTATGCAAGTTACTGACCTAATCAGTACTTAACATCACAATGCAAGTTCAGATTTTGAAATTCCATATCTCCCACATCTGATTTCCAAAACTTACATTCCATATACCAATTTCAAGATCAATGTGTCATCTAAAACTCTTCAGTACAATTCAAACTCCAATTCAATTCACAAAATTACAAAATTCTTCCAAGTCCGAATGTGCACTAAATGTGCCAATTCAACTAGGTTTCAGTCAAGGCATACAAACAGTCATTAGAAATCAGTTCATATCTCCCAATATACAACTCGAAAATTAACAAGATCAGTGGTAATGGAAAGCTAACTCAATAGGCTACAACTTTCATGAAGACCATTTTCCCTAATCCTATACCAATTAATTTAGAAAAATTAGCAAAACTCATTTGACATATTTGCGGGTACTGTTCCCAGACCCAGAAACAGAAACTTTCCATGCCAATTTTCGACCTTCTAACATTAAAATTTACCAACACCTATTTCACACTAAAATGAAGCCAACATCCCAAAGTTTACTTGGGCACAAACCTCACCTCATTTGCTCACCTATACAATTAATTATGAACAAAACAGTACCATAGGTTCAAAACTCAATTTCCAGCTTTCAACATTAACCTATCTTCTATCACTTCCAACATCCATAACACATCACTAAGCATCAAATTATACCTCTAATTCAACTACAAACTGATCACAACATTTATTTTGTATACTTAAACAAACTTTGGCAGCACATACACAATTGATTTTCCTTAATTTTCTATTCATCTAGCCTTCCAAAACTCGATCCAAAATCAATGGAAACCATATTCATTTACTCATCCATACACAAGCATACACTTAAACCTATTCAAACCTACCACTTTCATGATCAATTAAATGCATAAATGAGCTCCATGAAGGATTTTAACTATCATAAGAATAAACACAAACATAAATTCTCACCTAACCAAGCTTTAAATCTTCAATTCTTCACTAATTCACCAACTTCCTCACACCCCTCACACCATACGATGATTACTATCACAAGGAAAGACTTAGGTTTGCATGCATGTGTGTATAAGCTCAAGAAGCTCTTAAGGTTGGTTTGAAAGAGTAGGAAGAAAGAGCAATTAAGCAATCAAGACAAACAACTTTGCAAGGAGGAAGAGACCCACGAAGAAAGGAGAAGAGTAGCTCTCGGATGAAGGAAGCTTTAGGCTTTTAAAAGAGTTTCTTAAGTCATTCCAAGATGCATGTGTCGTGGAAGGTGAAGAGAACCAAGACAAATGAATAAGGACACTTGTCCTTTAATGAAAAAGCCAACAAATAATCATATTTAATTAAGTAAAAGAATATTAATCCTATTTATCTTTAAGCCATCTTATGCTAATGGCTCTTTAAAAAATTCCTACAATTATTTATTCCATAATCCAATGCCATTAGCGGTTCCTTTTCAGTACAAAAGACTCACTCGGCCGTCGGTTGGAATTTTCCTGTTAAGCACGAACCCGAAAAATTCAGAAAAATTTCCATAAATGTCTAAAATGGAAAACAATTTATGACGCTCTCGAATAATTTTCCAAAACAACTATCCCATAAATTTCACAAAAGGTCTCAATTTGAAACTAAGTTTAAAATATCATGAATGCATGTTATCATGTGCATATGCAAAACAATCATCGATCATAGAGGCTATATGTTGTATGCTCCTGCCGAGTTCTAATTTCATCGTCTAACCCATCCCAATTTACTAAAATATCCTTTCCCATCGGTAATGGGATGTTACAATTCTCCTCCTAACAAAAATTTCGTCCTCGAAATTTCATATACGATTATCTGAAAGGCGGGAGTCTTTTCGATTATTTCACTGTTTCCTATTGGTTTCACTACACAATCAAATTCACCAATGAACGAAACAATCAATTACTCTTTTTCCTTTCTCAAACTTCCCATGATTTTACCGCTCTCTCATGATTATCGCGATTTGTCACTTTCAATTTCAATAATTGTCAATATCATATATATCGAATACTAATAATATTTCCCAAGTCTATCTATGAAACATTTTGTGAATCCCAATCATCTTTTAGATTTTAGTCTAGCTTACCGATCCATAATGCTATTCACACCACAATCGTAGAGGCCACTCCTCACTAATTCAATTTCCTTAATTACACCTTTATTTCCATCTAAGTACCTTTTGGTCGAGGCCATACCCTTCAAAATATTTCATTTATTACATATCAGATTTTGTTATTATCAAACCACAAATCTCATGAGATTTATAACCTCGATGTGAATCAATTCGACTCATTGTCACCACCTTATTTTACTTAGCCTATCATTGTATTGCATTGATCACATAGTATAGGGATAACGACTCCTTTTGGCGAGTAAGACCCTTATACATTATTGAATGGTGTCACTCATATCTTGATTATCCGTCATACCACAACTACTTTGCACTATACATCAATTTCATATCCCAATGAAATCCAAAATACTGTTGGTTAATCACACGTGTCATCGTGCACTTTGATTGGTATCCCCCAATTTCTTTTTCACAATACTTTTACTAGACCGTAACGCTTCGATTGTTTCTTGTGCTTTCTTGAACCATTCACTTATAATCATTTGATTTCCCATTTTAACTTTTCAATTACTCTATCAATACACTCTTGCTAAAACTTAAAGCTTTGATCATTCCTTACATTTTCACTAACAGTTCCCGCAATGAGTATCATCCATATTCCTTAATTTGAACTATACCTATCACTTTCCTCAACAATTGGAGTTATCTTCAGTTCCTCGATACGGTTTACAATTTCTACATCCACACTTCGGGTTTTGCCACTCCGCTTTGATGCACACCAACTTTGAAATTCCCATAACTAATCATGCTTTCTTTTTACCCCTTTTTGTCAGTTCGACTATAACACTCAATAATACACTAGATTTGATAACCTTTTTACCCAAATTTTGATTTTCTGCACTTGAATTTACTTCTTTCTTTGCTCAATCTCTTAAAGTGCGCCATTGGCTTAGTTCAATCGTTATCGATTTGCATATTCATAGACATCTCCAAACTATTTGTGTACGATTAATGTCTCTAAGCTTTTAGGCCACACTCAGTATAACAAGTTTCAAATCATCGGTCATAATACCGCCCATAGAATCATATTTACCCCAAGGTACATAAAATCACTTTATACAATGTCAATAGATCACATCATAACCTTTACTGGAACACTTCAGTATAGACAGTGAATTCTTCAATTGTCTCCTTTATGATCATTAGTCATAACATTCACATGTTTTCCTCAATTATTCTTGTCAATTTGTTAAAACCAGAAAATCTTTGACAATTTTGAGCGCATCCGAAGATTCCGTTAGGTCTAATAAATTCCCAATTCCACATACCCATATCTTTTGAACTTCCACATTTTATCAGTACCTATATCTTGATTAATTCTCCCAATATCTCATGTTCGCATACTAATTCATCCTTTATTCCTTCAATCAGGTTAAGATTCACTCTTATGAGACTTGTATAACGACCAATTTCCTCAACTATACCCATTCATCTATTTCTCTTTCATTATCCATTTCTTATATTTATGTCCATTATCCACTCCAAACACAATTGAAACATGTTCCTTTTTAGTAATACAATAAACTTAGTTGACTCGTATAACTCTTTCATGATCAAACGTCTCCAATGAGGAACAATTTCCTTATAATTTTCTCATCCTAAACATATTCTGCCACATATTCCTTACCTAAATTTCTCCACATAACTCAATTTATTCACGATAGATCACTCACTACCTTGAATAAACAATCGTTATATCGATCTCGTACTTTCAGAACATAAACTTTTAATCCCCTCAAATTCTCAATTAATGTTCAGTAATTCTCTTCAATAATCAGAACCATCTCATTATCATAATGTACACTCTTTCAAGAATATAGTTTAGCTCTTTACTAGAGTCTCGCGGATGTAATACAAATCAGTTACTCTTGATACTTCACGAAGATAAATCTCTGAAGAGCACTTAAACAATTTCTTTTCCTCTACTATCTTGCCATACATCACCAAAATCATCACATCCTATCTGACAATATATCTCAATAGTCTTATCAATTTGCCCGTTAATAGATCATACTGCTAAGAATACCTTAATTGCATTTAATTCTCGATAACCATTCTCTTTTTGGTACCAATTCTCAATCATGGGGACTTTACTATATTCATGTCCCTCATTTTATTTCCTCAAGCTCATTACCAATGCTAGCATCTTTAACTGCCTCACTTCTTTCTCAATTAATCGATCTAAGTATTCTCATGCCTTACTCTCACTCATTTTAAACTTGAGCTACCGGCATTATAATCAAAGCTTATGTAGTAGGCCACCAATTACTTCTGATATCATATTCACCTAAATTATTCATTTCACCCATGATGGTAATCCCACTATCACATATACACTTAAAGTGACAATATATTCTGAACTCAACAACCTTCCTGTTTACACCCGTCCTCACTCGTGAGGACCATCTACAATCTCAATTCATTCACAACTGATCATTATAAGCACTTTCATTTCTTCTTCTAACTCCTAAAGGGATTTTTTTTTTTTCGACAAGAATTCTGGCTAGCAAGTATCCATTAACTCATCGATTGCAGTTTAACATTTTCACTTAACATAGGGCTCCCATAATCAGGTGTGCATTTAATTAGGCAGATCAATTAAACCCGAACAACTTTTTCATCTACCTTCGTCACAGTAATCAATCCCAATTGTAACTTTTCTATATCATAGAACACTTTATTTTCATTTACCTAATACACTGGAAATCTGACCATTGTCACATCTCTATTTTCCTCTATGAATTTACAACTATAATCTTTATAGTTATCTCATATTCAAGGATATTGCCAATATAACTCCAATTGCATTTCATAATATACCCATCAATATCAATAAATATTCATTTGTCTGACCAAACCGTACACTCTTTCCTATTTTGCGGTATCCATTTCTTCCTTTCATCACATTCTAACACACTATCCTTTTTCTCACTTTTTTTTTTTTTTTAACCACTTAAACGACTGAGACATACTTATGCATACAACCCATAGACTACACTGGGGATCAGTTGTCACTGTCTGCCGTGACATGACTTAACTACATGCACCTATGTTTGATCGGCCCAGATACATTACGTACTACTGGGCTCTGATACCACCTAAATGTAACACCTCACTCCCGCAAGACCCGAACCCGACATCGACGGTGATATCCAGGTCCGTGCCCCGCGAGGGTGGCGTGCTACATCACTCAGTAACAAAACTCAGTATAACACTTTTTTTTTCAATCGCACATATTATCATTAACGCGAAAGCAATTTATATAATCAATTGAATGGCCTTGGGCCCACTTTTTATATTTACAATTTATTTCGGTCAATGACTTTACAACTTGTCCAAATTAGTAATACAAAGTCCAAGAATAGAAACACTAAGACAGACGCGAATCGATCCCGACCACTTCTCGCTTCTTGACGGCGGATGTCATACGCCTGTTGCCTAACGGGTATTCTTCTAAGTCTGAAAAATAGATGCAAATTTTGGGTGAGTTTTGCGAACTCGGTGAAAACCATCATCGATGGTTCACTCAACTCATGCATTCACCAATCATATTAGCATTATGATAATATACATTTCGGTTCAATTTCATATACACATACAATTTCATCATTTACATCTTCCACTATTTACAATCATATATATATATGCAATGCGCATGTAACACTGCTCCATTTTCATTTCGTTGTTGTGACCGTGCGCTGAAACTGTCCCATAACGGCACATTGCGTTGAGCGGTGGCTCGAAAACATGGGCTTGAAGCTCGATACATTGAGCTGCTGACTCTGAATACGTTGGACTGAGGTCCTGTCGTTGAATGAAAGCTCTCACATCGTTAGGCGTGATATGCCCCGATCTGATGGTTGCTCCGGTCCACAATTGCCTTTTATCGATCACACAGTTATGTTTATGCATGCAATGTACATATTCCAATTTCCATTTACATATCATTACTATTTGCCAATTCTTGGACTTTTGGTCCCAGATTTCAATATCTACATTTCCAATTTATTGCATCCTACTATATCACATTTACAATCCCATCCAATGTATCAAAACGAAATGCACAATTAACACTTCAATATCAATTTTCCATTTCCTCGGACCTTTGGTCCGAGATCTCCAATATAAACATTCACACATAGTTACACAAAAGAAAGACTTCGTTATCTCATTCCAAATATTTGAGACACTGTGGTCCCAAATCAATCAAAATCAAACACACATAAACCCTCCATTATCTCCACATGGCATAATTGCAAAATCTTAAACACATAAAGGTTGAGGAACCAACTAGGTTACTCACACCATTCCGAGCTAACATCTGGAAGTTTCGATAACGTCGATGAGATCGGCGCCCAAATGTGCCTCTATAACAAAACAGAGAGAATCCCATTACTAATTATCAATCCGAACTAATATAATGCACATGTAAGTGTATAATGCATGTTCATGAGATTTCGGCCCTAAATTCAAATTTTTCCGTCATAAAAATTCCATCTAAAATTAGAAAACTATAGCCATCGACAATTGCTCAATTAGGACCTCGATCGGTCCAAAATAAATAAAACAGGACCATAGAACAATTACAGGGGCTACGTCAATTTCCGTCCAAAAATTCCCAAATTATCACAAAATGAAATTAAATATTATCTGAATCCGATGCCTCGAGAATCAGGTCAATCGGACGTCAAACGGAAAAGAAATTGACAAGAGAAGCAATCAGTCACTTAAATCCAAAACAATAAAATAAAATACTATATATATATATATATCATCATGGGCGAAATCTCGCGCCAATGAGGCTTCACCAACTCAAAAGCTAGGCGACGCGTCATCTAGCGACGGCGCCAATTGAAGCTCGCCTCACCAGGCGAGACGTCGCCACAGTATCGGGCGAGGTTCCACCTCGCCTCACCAGCGCGAGACGTCGCCAGTGATCGGCGAGGTTCCACCTCGCCTCACCGAGGCGAGGCGTCGCCACAGGTGATCAAGCGAGGTTCCGCCGCCTCATTTCCCTTTTTTTTTTTTCTTCCTTCATTCCAATCCAAATTTTCAACACTCAAATCTCTTACCACCCAATTCAGAAAATACAAATCTTATCTTGTTGGAAAGATCATGAAACCCTCTACTCTTCTCGAGAAGACCATAACAATTTATTTCACCCCTAAGGGTGTCAAAAATCCCTTCAAAACTACTACCTACTCCAATCCCATAAAAACAGAACAGTACATTGCAAATTCCACAACTCTGACATTCTTCAGCCAAAAATTACCACATAAATATGCCCAATAAGTTCATAATGTCATCTACAACTCTTATAAACAACCCAACATCAAATTCTATTGTTAACTGTATCAAACAATTCCATAAACAATCTGTCTTCTGAAATCAACCAATCTGGACAATAATTTTCCATTCAACATATCTCATAGCACAAATGTCACAAAATCACAACCTTAAGTTCCTGAAAAGATAAGATCCCAAACTTCAATGTTCATGAAGAACTCAAACTCCAATTCGATTTCTAACATTTTCAAATCTGTTATGCAAGTTACTGACCTAATCAGTACTTAACATCACAATGCAAGTTCAGATTTTGAAATTCCATATCTCCCACATCTGATTTCCAAAACTTACATTCCATATACCAATTTCAAGATCAATGTGTCATCTAAAACTCTTCAGTACAATTCAAACTCCAATTCAATTCACAAAATTACAAAATTCTTCCAAGTCCGAATGTGCACTAAATGTGCCAATTCAACTAGGTTTCAGTCAAGGCATACAAACAGTCATTAGAAATCAGTTCATATCTCCCAATATACAACTCGAAAATTAACAAGATCAGTGGTAATGGAAAGCTAACTCAATAGGCTACAACTTTCATGAAGACCATTTTCCTAATCCTATACCAATTAATTTAGAAAAATTAGCAAAACTCATTTGACATATTTGCGGGTACTGTTCCCAGACCCAGAAACAGAAACTTTCCATGCCAATTTTCGACCTTCTAACATTAAAATTTACCAACACCTATTTCACACTAAAATGAAGCCAACATCCCAAAGTTTACTTGGGCACAAACCTCACCTCATTTGCTCACCTATACAATTAATTATGAACAAAACAGTACCATAGGTTCAAAACTCAATTTCCAGCTTTCAACATTAACCTATCTTCTATCACTTCCAACATCCATAACACATCACTAAGCATCAAATTATACCTCTAATTCAACTACAAACTGATCACAACATTTATTTTGTATACTTAAACAAACTTTGGCAGCACATACACAATTGATTTTCCTTAATTTTCTATTCATCTAGCCTTCCAAAACTCAATCCAAAATCAATGGAAACCATATTCATTTACTCATCCATACACAAGCATACACTTAAACCTATTCAAACCTACCACTTTCATGATCAATTAAATGCATAAATGAGCTCCATGAAGGATTTTAACTATCATAAGAATAAACACAAACATAAATTCTCACCTAACCAAGCTTTAAATCTTCAATTCTTCACTAATTCACCAACTTCCCTCACACCCCTCACACCATACGATGATTACTATCACAAGGGAAAGACTTAGGTTTGCATGCATGTGTGTATAAGCTCGAAGAAGCTCTTAAGGTTGGTTTGAAAGAGTAGGAAGAAAGAGCAATTAAGCAATCAAGACAAACAACTTTGCAAGGAGGAAGAGACCCACGAAGAAAGGAGAAGAGTAGCTCTCGGATGAAGGAAGCTTTAGGCTTTTAAAAAGAGTTTCTTAAGTCATTCCAAGATGCATGTGTCGTGGAAGGGTGAAGAGAACCAAGACAAATGAATAAGGACACTTGTCCTTTAATGAAAAAGCCAACAAATAATCATATTTAATTAAGTAAAAGAATATTAATCCCAATTTATCTTTAAGCCATCTTATGCTAATGGCTCTTTAAAAAAATTCCTACAATTATTTATTCCATAATCCAATGCCATTAGGCAGTTCCTTTTCAGTACAAAAAGACTCACTCAGCCCGTCAGTTGGAATTTTCCGGTCCGGGCACGAACCCCGAAAAATTCCAGAAAAATTTCCATAAATGTCTAAAAATGGAAAACAATTTATGACGCTCTCAGAATAATTTTCCAAAAACAACTATCCCATAAATTTCACAAAAGGTCTCAATTTGAAACCTAAGCCGGAAAATATCATGAATGCATGTTATCATGTGCATATGCAAAACAATCATCAGTCATAGAGGCTATATGTTGTATGCTCCTGCCGAGTTCTAATTTCATGCGTCTAACCCATCCCAATTTACCAAAATATCCTTTCCCATCAGTAATGGGATGTTACACTCACTCTATCATGTTGAACTACCATAGGCTTGCAGTTTTACCAATTCTCATTCATTCAGATCACATGAGCTCATAGATCATAAGGGCTTTATCAAGGGTTGTAATGGGGCTAGGTTCGCAGGTGAGGTAAAACATGGTAAAAGGGTTCATCACAAGCGTTCACAAAGCATCAAGTAAAAGGGACACATAATTTCAGATTCTGAGCTAAACATATGACATATAAGACAACTCATACTCTTTTTCTTCCTCTGATTTTTTTTCTTTTTGATTTTTTTGATTTTTTCTTTTTTTTCTTTTCTTTCCATTTTTCCTTTTCTTTTCTTGATTTTGAATTTTTTTTCTTTTGTTTTTGATTTTTTTTCTTTTCCTTTTTTTTTCCAATCCACTAAGAACAAGGGAAAATGAAAATAAAAAAATAACAACAATTGAGTAGAAGTGCCTATAAAAATATCTCAGAACACAATGTAACATAAAAGTCCCAAATTACTCAATGCTTTATTCAACTGGTGAAGGGGAAAGGCTAATGGGGTTTTTGGTTTTAATACGAGGTGATTAATTGAAAAACAAGGATGAAGGCTCAAAAGTGTTTACCAAGGGAAAATAATTGGGTGGGTTAATTTTAAGCCAAAGGGTTTTAAAACAAAGAATGCCTTAATCACTTCTATGTCGCATGTAATTAAACCAATTCAAACCGGTTCCATGCAAGTTCTGAAGGCAACGTGAATAGAGGAGCATCACTCAATTCAAACAGTTAATATGACATAAAGATGATGTCATTTCGGCTCAAAGTTTGCTCACAGGTTGATGTTAAAAATTCACCTTTATTTCACACTTTACCTCATCACTTAAATGTCAAAATTTTGACCAAGTCTATAAGATCAGCTATTGCAATTAATCAACATGTTCCATCTTAAAACTTACTTAGCCCAGATTAATTTCATGCATGTCCTCAATCTCATCCAAACTAATATGACTAAGTGTCATGACTCAACATGCAAAATCCTACACTAAGATCAACAAAAACAGCCGCAATAACCTAACCATATTCACACAAAAACCGAAAATTTTCCACATCCAGAAGTCTAAATTCCTCCCCCACACCTAAACCAACATTGTCCTCAATGTTAAAGAAGCATAAAAAATAAAGGAAAAGAGTTAAAGAAAGCTTCTCTGTTACTAGGTGTCGAGATCAAGGTGTTGGCGGGTGTGGTGGTTGATTGCTAGGTACAACTGGTGGTATCCGGCGTCGTCTGATTGAAGTTCATGTTCTTGGGAAGGTAATCGGCCCTGGAAGTGTGAAAGTGAGGTGACCATGGCTAAGATCCACAATCCCCATCCTGCAAAGACAATCTAAATCCAATGGCTCTACACCACATGCCACAGTCATATTAGTATTATCCATATCTAACACGCCCAAGTTAACTGCCATTTGTGTGATATAGGATCCAAGGATTAAAGGTTTAGACTTCTTTTGCAAAACTGAATGGCAATTGATGCATAAACCAAAAACCCAATTGCCAGGAACATGTCTATCCATACACCACAAGAACTAAAATTCAGCTTTCGATAAGGTACCCGAAGCATTATGACAACCGAAAAAATTATATGTTAGCAACCTATGAATAATCTTGAAAACGGGGTTCCTAAGAAAATAATTCTTAGACAAGCTAGCATTATATGGATGGTTATTGACAGACCATTGACGCCACAATTTAGAAGCATTAAAGTTCACATGAAAATCACATTGGGCATTTAGAAATAAGTCGTTTTCAATTTCAGCAGTAGATAATAACCCCAAAGCAACATTAAACTTAGCAATTGAACATGCAAAGTCCTTCCCCATTAATCGAAAAGTGATGGAAAATTCTCTAGTTAATTCTACGAAAGTAGGGCAATCAATTCTGACAAAATTACTCCATGCAATAGGACCCATTAATTGCCTAAGAGAATCATACACATGTAAACCCTCAAGAGTATCAGAAGGAACGTACTTACAGTGGCAAATATGGCGTTAGTACTGTTATGGTCGTCGGCAGTTGGGGGTTGTCAACGTCGGCAACCTATCTTGCTTGGCTCTTGGTCCTGGGCATTTTCCCAATCTATGAAGAGTGACCTGCAAAATCAAAGGGACGATAGTCACAAAAATACAGAGGGTGTGATCAGCAATAGGGTTGGCAGTGGAGAGATGAAGGGCTGGTGGTACAAGAATTTGGGGGATTTATGTGAAACGAAAATTAAGGATTTATGAGGGTTAGGCAAAAATTGACAAAGTATAAGGGAGTTATGGCCGGTGGTTTGGGTGGGGAGAGTTACGATAATGAGGGCTGAAAATCACTGGTGAAAAATAGAAGGAAAAATCGCAACTTGGTGTGGAGAAGAGGGGGTGGAGTCAGCTGTGAAGGGGGAAACGAAGGAAGGGAAAATCGATGAACAACAAAAAAGTGGGAGAATTCAGACTTGGGAAAAAAATTGGGGGGGGGGGGGAACTAAGGGGGCGGTAAACAAAAGTCAATTTTTTGTTTTTTAATAATTAAAATGAAAAGATCAAAATTAAAATTGCAGAATAGAAAATATTAAATTAAATTCCTAATTAAACTGAATTAAACATAAAATGAAAATAAAAGAAAATTGCTAAAAATATAAAAGAAAGGATACGAATGGGGTGCCTCCCATTAAGCGCTTATCAAAGGTCATAAGCTGGACCCTTGGCATATGTTTGTCATCCATTATCGAATGGATGCTTGAGTCTAACAGGAAACATGTTCAAACTCCGTGAGGGGCCTGGAACAACTTGCTTTGAATGCTGCTCCTTGTCAGCACGATGCTCCATGACTTTTGATGAGTGGAACTTCATCGCTTCACCGTCATACTCTAATGTCCACTCGTCTTTTCAAGCATCGCCCTTCTCACACCAGGATGGTCTATGTAAAAATAACGCCAATAGTTGTGGAGACTCGACATCCTGTTTGTCACCTTCGGTCTTCAACTCGCTCGCCCACGGCTCTCCTAAAACTTGCACTTCTTGCGGCTCTTCCTATTCTTCTTCTTCTTGTACCTGTAAATAACTAGGAAAAGGAAACGAAATTTGGTTAGCGATAACATGAACTGCATCACTTACTGTAGGAGGTTAAACATCCTCCATCCTTTCTCGAACTGTAATCTCTTCCTCTTCTAACTCTGCTTGTTCTTTCTTCATTGCCATGAAAAATCGACTTGGAAAAGGAGGCAGAAGCACCTTGTTTAGCACCCGTTTTTGCATCAATTCTGGTTGGGCTAGAAATTTTCAAAACTTTGTGCCACTATTCGACTAACGGTAGCTGCAATTTGACTTAGCTGGTTTCCGATATTCCTTTGTTGATTTTCCAAATTTCGGATACTTGCTTCCATAGACCGAATACTTGCTTCTGTAGTCCGCTGAAACATCAAAGTATTCGTGGTTAGAATTTGTAACATATCTTCTAAAGAAGACTTACCTTCGGCAGTTGACGTCATATTCAGATTTTGTAGAGGCACATATGGTTGTCGAAACTGCTGGGATTAAAGAGTCCTTGTCTCCAAAATCATTATGATCTCCTCCAAAGACATATCATTAGCTTGTGGTGGTGAAGGTGGAGGTGGAGGCTCGAAGTAGGACTGCTCTTCATAGTAACTCGGTGGAGAACTAAATCTGTACTTTGTATTCTGCAAAAAGGAACACGTACAAGAAGAATAACCCAAAAATGAGCAAACTTCACATACCTTAGCTTGTTGGTCATCTCTCGGTACTTGCACGGCTAAGGGTGTGAAATTTGCCACTTGATGTTCAAACCTAGAAGTTGCAACAGACGGAAACTCATTATCATAATAAGGATAATATGAATAATCAGAATTAAAAGCATACTGATAGTGAGCCATGCCGCTAAAAGATCGAAAAATCAGAAAGAGCTGTGAAACTGAAACAAAAAAAAGATAAGGTAACCAAGCGCAACGAAAACAAAAACAAAAACATCACTAATAAAAACCGTTAAAAAATTCCCCGGCAACGGCGCCAAAATTTGGTGATACTGTCGTCTGCAACCAAATATAAAAGAAATCACTTCCTTTAAAACAAATTAATGTAGTAGCGGTAAGCGGATATCGTTCCCACGAGGAATCTCTAACAGTAAAGGTTAGCGAGTTTAAACGGAACAAATAACAAAAAGGGGGTTGGTTTTGATTCACGAAAATATAAGAAAATCAAAGGAAAAATCTCTAATCGAAACAATAATTAAATATGAAAATTCAATAGGAAAAATATCTTGGTTTCGATCACCAATATTACCATGCTATTATGGATCCTCGACATAAAATTGCAATTATTAATAAACATTCATTGGGGGAAATCTCTTTTAAGTGTAATGACTAGAAACATGTAATCTAGCAATCTTATTAAACAATAACCTAGATACGATCATAGGTAAATTGAATAATAGCATTAACAAACAATGACAAGTGATAAACATGTACGACATTCAATCAATCAAGCGAATATTTTCTTAGAATTTTCCGACTCTAACGTAGAGAAGTTAATCCTAATTGCTATTTTTGATTACCGAAACTGAACGTCATATTTCGTTAATCTAGCGTTTGAATCAATTAATCTCTAGTAGCGCTCCTAGAAACCAACAAATCCAATTAGAAAGAATAGATCTGAAAATATTCAATGTTCATTAACAATCATGAAAAACATCCAAATAATCTCACCAAAATAACATGTAACATGGATCCCTAAACCAAGATAAGAGAATTAGCTACTCATACTTGAATTGAAATTAAAGAAAACAATAAAAGAAACATCCTCCATCTTTGGTCTTTGATGAAAGAAACGAAAATCCTATCTAAAATTGTGCAGAAAACGTGAACAAGAAAAACTAGAAAGTGCAGCTACGAAAATCCTAAACTAAACCTACGATAGCCCCCTAATGCCAGAATACTAAGACTCGATGATCCCCCTCTAACCCCTACACATATATTTATATCCACTGCAAGCTCCCAATTTCCCTATGTGATGTGTATCTCCATATCTTAATTGGATTTCATCTTAGGTAGATAATCTTCTAATTTAGGTGGGAAACTTCTTGAAAAAGGACTCCAGAAGATCTTAGGAGATTTTGTTCTAATTGGAGACAATCTTCTGAAAAATCTGCAGTATTAGGATCTTGACGTTAGGCGTGCCCACGCCTAATCTTTGAATTTCGACTAATTTGGAATTTTCGAACTTCTTGCCATATTTTTCCTCTTTTTGATCCATTTCCGTCTTTTTGGCATTGAAAACCATCTGCAAACATTTAACAAATAATTCCATCAATATTTAACTACCAATTTCACAAATCAATCAAAATTAAGTCCAAAACATATGCATTTAAAATGACTTAACAGTTCATTCACAATGAAGAGCATATATACACGTTTACAAGAAGTTAGAGCAGATCCTAAATTGACGCTATAGCCTAAACAAAAGGATCTGATTTCCTATTACAGTATTCTATTAAAGGATAATTACAACTAAATAAGGAATGTCAAAATATGTACTCTATCACTGAGAAGCTCAAGAAAAATCTACCCACTGATAAAACATCTTTTATGAAAGAGTACATTGATGCGCATAACAATATTGGAATGCATGAAATAGATCTTGACAACTTGGAAGCAGCGAAGACAATGCTTACCAAAGGGCTAGAAATATGTGACGAAGAAGAGATTGGTGAAGATGTTGAATGTAGAAATAGACTCCATCATAATCTTGGAAGTGTTTATATGGAACTGAGAATATGGAAGGAAGCTCGGGAGCATATGGAGAATGATATCATAATTTGTAAGAGAATTGGGCATTGCCAGGGGGAGGCAAAAGGTTATATTAATCTTGGAGAATTGCATTACAGGATTCAAAAATATGAGGCTATTCGTTGCTATGAAAAAGCACTGCATAATCTGTCAGGAATCCCACATCGGACAAGTATGAAAGCATTCAATATTTTATAATAATGTGCAAACCTCCCCCTCTTAAACTAGCTTTTGGGGGTGAGTTAGGGACATCTAACATGGTATCAAAGCTAATTTGTCTCGATGATTTGGGGCGGTGTTCGGTTATGTCCCTTTGCCCAATACATTAATCAGATGTCCAATCCTACTCTGAACTGAGGGGGTATGTCAGGAATCCCACATTGGACAACTATGAGAGCATTTAACAATTTATAATAATATGCAAACCTCCTCCTTTTGAGCTAGCTTTTGGGGGTGAGTTAGGCACTTCTAACATAATCCATGGAAGATGAGGATGCTTTGGCAGGAAAAATTGATCAAAACATTGACACTGTTAAAGAGACAATTAAAGTAATGGAAGATATGAGGAAGGAATAACATAATTTCAAGAAGCTAACAAGAGATATAGCTGCTGCTCGAGGTACAGCACGTGAAAGGAAGTGTTTGCTTCAGCAGAATGCCTCACTACACCGTCTTTTTGGGAAGTCAAGCATGATATTTGCGTGGCTGAGGTAACCTGAGTGTTCACACTGCTTCAAATTTCACTCAACCTGGGTCTCTTTCTCTTTGACTCAACCATTGTCATCACATTGAGAAAATTTTCACTCATTTAGCTAGCGTGTGAATTGTGTGAATGCCAAGGTTTAGCTAAATATGTTACCTATTCCAAATGCTAAAAGTTACCCAATCAATTTTCTAAATATTTAGATAATAAACACATAAATTTTATACTCCATAGTCCATCCCATTTAGTTTTTAATTTATCTCAATGGACATCAGTGAATGCATTATACTATTTTGGGAGCAAGTTCTTCAGTTCTTTTTATAAGTTCCTTCATGTGTTCTCATTGTCCTTAAACTTTTCAGTTTTTATGGCTAAGGGGGCTAGATGCATTTTTTAGTTGTTAGATCTGATTTCAGATGTATTGTTGTTGCATGCATGCCTTGGTCCCACACAAGAGTCAAGATTGGGTGGCTGCATATTAAACAACAATGGTTGCTTGTTATAAGTCAAGAAAAGAGGCACCTAACATGGCTAACAATCTTCAAGCGTGGATTTGGTGAGCGAATTGCGCATTGATTGTAGGTTTTTTCAGCTATAAATATGGTTGCAGGCTTGTAGAGGAGAACAACACTTTCTCTTTTATGAAATTCTCCTATTCTCTCTGTATATTTATGAGTTGTTGAAAGCCTTTTGTTCTAGTCTTTGTACTTGTATACATTCTCCACATATTAGTAAAATTGCTTACCCTCCGGCCGTGGACGTAGGTCACATTGATCGAACCACGTAAATCTTTGTGTTCTGTCCCATTTATTTTTCCTATCTTTATTTTTGTTACTCTTTTTCGGGCCATTAAATTCAACCAGTATCCGATCCAAGGGTATTTTATCTTAACAAACTGGTATCGGAGCTTCCTTTTTCGATCTAACTTACCGTATGTTTTGTGATTGCCACTAAGGTGGACCCTCTACATCAGAAAGTAACTTAGATTTTTTTTTTGAGTCTAAACGGAGCCCACAACCTCAATTTTATTTTGTGGGACCCATTGCCTCAAATTCATCTAGCGGGGTCCACCACCTTGGTTTTTATTTTGTGGGGCCCACTGCCTCAAATTCATCTTGCGGGATCCTCTGCCTCCGTTTTATCTTGTGGGGCCCACCACCTCATATTTATCTTGCAGGCCCCACTACCTTGGTTTTGTAAACAGAGTTCAACTTTGTTTGTGGCACCTACGTCTCGACTTTGCCTTTGGGGCCCGCATTCGTACTTTTGTGGGGTCCACTGTCCCAATTTCTTGTGTGGGACCCACCTGAAGAAAATAGTCCAAATATCAATTTTTGGCCATCATGATGATAACAAAAACTTTTATTGAAAAGTTTGACCGGAGCATTAACTTCGGTATGTGGTAGCTCAAGATGCAAGCCATTTTAATACAAGATGGATGTGAGATCGCACTTGATGGAGTGGAGAAAAAGCCAGCAGATATGGCGTCAAATATATTCACGGATTTAGATAAAAAGGCTAGATCAACCATTATATTGAATCTCTCCAATGAGGTTTTGCAGGAGGTTGCTAATGAAAACACAGCAAAAGGTATGTGGGACAAATTGAAAGCTATGTACATGAAGAAGACAGTGGAGAATCGACTTTATTTGAAAAAAAAAGTTGTACATGTTGAGGATGATAGAAGGTACATCTATTCTTTCACATCTGGATAAATTTGATTATCTTATTTTGGATTTAAAGAATGTAAATGTAAAAATTGAGGATGAAGATCAAGCCATATTGTTGTTATGTTCCCTTCCCCAATCCTTTAAATATTTTCATGATACTATGATTTATGAGAAAGAGTCAGTCTCATATAATAGTATTAAGTCTGCATTAAAGTCAAAAGAGCAAATTGATAGGGACATCACTGGGGAGACTAGTGGAAGTCAGGCAGAGGGACTATTTGTACGGCGTAGATCTGAAAATAGAGATTTTGAAAGAAGTAAATCCAAAGGCAGGTCAAAATCCAGACATAGAAATAAAACTTGTAATTATTGTAAGAAAAAGGGGCATATAAAGGCTGACTGCTATAAATTGAAACATAAGGAGAAAAATAAAGTTGAACATAATAACAGCAACACCACTGAGGCTAGTGTAGCAGCAGATGAGAATGAGGGAATTATCTTTGTAGCCACAGAAGATAAACTTAGGTCTAATAAAGAGCGGATTTTAGATTCGGGTTGTTCTTACCACATGAGTCCTGACAGGGAATGTTTTTCCACTTATGAGTTATTGAATGGCGGAATTGTTTTGATGGGTAATAATGCTGCCTGTAAAGTTGTTGGTAAAGGTACAGTCTGGATCAAAATGTATGATGGTATCACTAGAACACTCACTGATATTAGACACATTCCTGATTTGAAGAAAAATCTCATCTCTTTGGGCACTCTTGATTCTCAAGGGTGCAAGTTCTCAGCTGAAGGTGGAGTTTTGAAAATTTCTAAAGGTGCTCTTGTGTTAATGAAAGCTTGCAGGTCTGGTCGTTTGTATGTTTTGCAGGGATCTACAGTAACAGGTGCTGCGGCAGTCTCTACTAAAGGTGAAATTACCAAATTGTGGCACATGCATTTGGGACATATGGGTGAGAAAGATTTAATTTTGTTAAGCAAGAGAGGCCTACTTTGTGGTCAAAGTACTGGTACGATGGACTTTTGTGAACATTGTATCTTTGGGAAGCAAAAACGAGTCAGTTTCAATTCTCCAGCTATTCACAAAACTAAAGGTACTTTGGATTATATTCATTCTGATCTTTGGGGGCCCTCTCGTGTTCCATCTAAAGGTGGTGCCCGATATATGTTAGAACCCGACCCGGAGACCGGACCCCAACTATTGGATCCAAGACCCAACTACATGAAACTTACACTTATCACATTTGCTTTGATACCACAGATGTTGGACCCCGTTTCCAAAGCGAAACTGATGTCGGATCCCGTTTCTGGAATCCGACTCCTGAACTGTAAACTTTGAAACTTAATCATCTTGCCTTGTAGGGTGTATTTCACTTAACCCTAATTTCAAATTGATTTCTCTTGTAAGTCATAGCCTTATGACTCTTGCTTTATTTAAGACAAGAATCGCTTCAATCGGAGTTTTATAACTCAAGATACACTCCATAAATCTAAAGGAGTTCATATCCGAAACCTGCTCTCTTAACTGACCTCTCACTTGCTTTAATGCAAAATTCCTCAATTTAACTCCAATTTATACTAATTTTTGTAGCAAGAATGGTACATGTCTTATAAATCCAATGGTTCAAACCTCACCTCAATTGAAGGCCGGATGAGGGAATTATGCCCAAAAGAGCAGACCATGCTCACTTCTAAAACCCAAATGAAACTCTTTTGGCGCAATTCTCATAACTTTTAATCTAGAAGTCGGATTGTGTTCGTTCTTTTATCATGTGAAAGTAGACATCTACATCTACAACTCTCATGAAGACTACAAAACGAGATTCGGTCTCTAACTATGCCCAAAACACTTGACTAACAACTCAACTTATGCTGGATGATCACTCATAACTCGAGTAATTGCTGACAACTCGACTTGTCGAGACAAATAAGTCGACTTATCACTAACAAGTCGACTTATCGAGACAAATAACTCGAGTTATGCTTCACAAGTCGACTTATGGGACCAATAACTCGACTTATGTGAACCAATAACTCGAGTTCTGTCTATTCTGACTCGATTCTAACCCTCTACACTCTCTCTTGACTTATCCCAAACACCATGAACACTCCAATCCTTTCTAGACCTACCCATTTCTATGCCAAACTCATTCATTCAATAATTTGACACCTCCTCTCATTTCAAACACCTAGTTTGACTTACAAAAAGACTCAATTTCAACTTCAATGATCCTATACATTTACTCATGCAAAGCTCATTAACCATCATTTAAAACATTCGTACTTCTACATAAGATTCATCAATCACAATTCTATACACATCTTTACTTGAACTAAACATGTATTTCTACCCACATGGAGTTTAAAGCCATTCGACACAACTTTAAAAGCCACACTTGTCATGTTATTAATCTGTCTTGAGAAACCATGATAAAACGTCATTCATGCATTTCATTCACATCAAAACAAATGTTTTACAATGCTTTAGTAGGCATTTCAAGCCTATTACATTTCAATCAAAATACATCTTGCCAAAATACATCTGTTTTCTCAAAATGCAACTTAAAGCATTGATTTCGAGAAAGATCATTTCAAATACAAGACCAAAAGAAAATCTTGGAGTAAATGCCTTTAAGCTTGCTCCTCGGGATCCTGCTCATTTCCTGGAGAATTTGAGGGGGGTGAGCTTTCGCTCCGTGGGTAACACATTTATATTTATATAACAAGCATGTCCATTTAATTATTCATACTTTTAGCAATCTTTTAATGAAGTCATGATAGATACATCATGCAATTTTCATCAATACATAAACATAATTTCTCACAATTCAATCATTCATAATTCTTGCACTTTCATGTTATCACATATGAAACACATCAAATGGCTCGGTAAGTCCATATTCTTGGCAACCATATAATCTCATTTAGTGAGCTTATATGGGCAAATCTTTAGGAGTCTAAAATGTTGGATCATCCTATGCCACAATCGGGCAGCCGGGCGAAGGCTTTCATGGTCGACGTGCACGTGACAGTTCTTAGGACTATACCTTACCCACATAACATAACAATCATGTATCATACAATAAAATTGAACTGTTCTTGTCCAATTCATTGTTTTCTTGAAAATCTACTCTTTCATGCATATTTCATTCAATACTAATTCAACCATCATCAAATCATCAACATGTTTTATTTTCATTTACACATAACTCATGATTAATGTCATCTAACCACAACTAACACAAGCATTTAATACAATCACCAAGTAATCAAAACTCATTAATGTCATGCATTAATTTACATTTATAGCTTACATACATAAAGATAAATATGAAACCCACCTTGTATCCTTGCTTAAACTTGCCTAAGGAAGTTCCTCTTCTTGTTCTTCTCCTCTTTCTTCTTTCCTTCATTAAAACCGAAACCCATAATCACTTAGGGTTTTAAAATTAAAAAACCTAATGAACCTAAGTCATGAAATTAACCCTAGAATCACTAAACCCACTTCATTTCTAAGCTTTCCAAACCATAACCCAAGCAAAAGCTTAACCTTGAAAACATAACTTACCTTGATTCTTGACTAACCCAAAGGGTTTCTTAGCTTAAAAGGTAGCTTAGCTTCTCCTCTTCACTTTTCTTCTTGCACTTTCTTCAAAACTCTCTAAATCTCAAACCCTAGCCACTTCTCTTCTTTTCTCCTCTTCTTCTCCTCTTCACCAAATCCTCTTCTCCTCTCTCAATTTTCGTTTTTCTTCTTCTTTCCTCCTACAACCTCACTTAAAATCCTCCTTTTATACTTCTTCCATTCCACTTAAGCCCAAAGGCCCCTAAGCCCATCTTCCTTCTTATTCTTTTACTTCCCTACTACCTCTTTAACTACTCAAGCCTACTTCTTCATTTAAGCCCATTAATTTCTCAAGCCCATCTTATTCTTATTCTCTTCTTTCCTACCTCATTAAAACCCAACTATCTCATTTAATTTCATTAACTCACATTAATTTTTAACACCTAACTCATTTAATGCTATCATATATTAATTGATGTCAACTTAAATTAATGCTAACATAACTTACTTAATTGGTCTAATCATGCTTAATTAAATAATAAACAAAAATTTGGGGCTAACATTTCTCCCCCCCTTAAGAAATTTCTTCCTCGAAATTCTTACCTGCTTCATTGAAGAGGTGTGGGTACTGCTCCTGCATTGCATCCTGAGGTTCCCACGTCGCCTCTTCAACTGCATGATTCCTCCACAGGACTTTGACTAACTTGATTGTCTTGTTCCTGAGGATCTTATCCTTGCTATCCAGAATTGCCACACGTACCTCTTCATAGCTCAAATTATCACTCAGCTAAACTTCTGAGGTCTGAATGATGTGAGAAGGATCTGATCTGTACCTCCTCAGCATGGAAACATGGAATACATCATGAATCTGCGACAATTACAGCGTGATGCTAATCAGAGGCCAACGGCCCAATCCTCTTCAATACTTCATACAGACCCACATAGCGAGGACTTAACTTTCTCTTCTTACCAAATCTCATAACTCCCTTCCATGGAGACTTCTTGAGGAACACCTTGTCACCCACTGCATATTCCATTTCTTTTCCATTAGCATCGGCGATAGCTCTTCATTCTATCCTGGTCGCCTTAAGCCATTGTTTGATTACATCCACTTTCTCAATCGTCATCCGACCAACTCTGGTCCCACTAGCTTCCTCTCACCTTCTTCATCCCAACATATCGGAGTCTTGCATCTCCTGCCATAAAGGGCTTCATAAGGAGCCATCTGTATGCTCGAATGGTACGAATTCTTATAAGCAAATTCGACCAACGACAAATGATCATCCCATGCTCCTCTGAAGTCCATGACACATGCTCTAAGCATCCCCTCTAGAGTTTGGATTGTTCTCTCAGACTGGCCATCTGTCTGAGGATGAAACGCCGTACTGAAATTCAGTTTAGTTCCTAATGCTTCCTGCAGACTTCCCCAAAATCTCGATGTGAATCGAGGATCCCTGTCGGATACTATGGAATCCGGAACTCCATGCAACCTTAATACTTCATCAATATACTTCCTGGCTAAGACTTGCAATGAATCTGTTTGCTTGATTGCCAGAAAATGGGCTGACTTGGTCAACCGATCAACAATAACCCAAATGGCATCATGCTTCTTGCTGGTTCTTGACAAACCCATCAGAAAATCCGTCGTGATCCTTTGCCACTTCCATTCAGGAATGGACAATGGCCTTAGCATGCCTGAAGGTGCCTGGTGTTCAGCCTTGACTTGCTGACACACTAGACATCTGCTCACATATTCAGCTACATCTTTCTTCATACCTTTCCACCAGAAATGCTCCTTCAAATCTCTGACATTACGGTGTCCTTAGGTGCATGGAATAAGGCGATTGTGTTCCTCATCCATGATCTCATCCTTAATCGCCTTATCATTCTAATACATAACTGCTTCGACTACCATTAGCCCATCATCCCTTACTTGCACTTCTGATCGCTACCATGTCGAATTTCATCTCTCACTTACTTAATTTCAGATCCTGCTCCTGCAACTCCTTGACCTTCTCCCTAAGGATAGGTCTCACCACAATTGAGCAACAACACCATCGATTCATCCTGCCAGAACCGATCTTCAACTTGGCCATTTGTTCCAACAGAGGCAAGTAAACCGATTGCACATAAGATATGGATGACTTCTGCTCAAAGCATCGCCACTACATTCGCCTTGCACGGATGATACTCTATCATCGTGTCATAGTCCTGAGCAACTCCAACCATCGCCTCTCGCATCTTAAATTCAACTCTTTCGACTCATAATGTACTTAAGACTTTTGTGGTCCGTGAAGATCCTAGTCTGAACCCCATATAGATAGTGTTCCAAATCTTTAAGGCAAAATTACATTTGCTAACTCCAAGTCATGAGTCGGATAATTTAACTCATCTCGCTTCAACCGCCGGAAGCATAAGCTATTACCCCGTCATCCTCGCATCAAGACACATCCTAAACCCTTCCTCAAAGCATCATCAGACATCGATACCCTGGTCTCCATTAGGCAAAACCAATCTTTGGAGCACTTGTCAATCTGTTCTTGAGCTCCTCAAAGCTCTTCCGACATTCCTCACCCATATGAACTGCTGATTCTTTCTTATGACTTAGTCATAGGGGCGCTATCATTGAGAATCCTTCCACGAATCTCCTATAATAACCTCGCCAAACCTAGGAAGCTTCTTACCTCTTTCACTGCCTTAGGCTCTTGCCAATTCACTCTCGCTTCTACTTTCCTGATCAACATGGATCCCTTTGTCGAAACCACATGTCCAAGGAAAACCACTTCACGCAGCGGCGAATTCACACTTGCTGAATTTGGCATACAACTCCTGCTCTATCAATCTCTGCAATACTATCCTGAGATGCCGTTCATGCTCTCCTTCATCCTTAGAATAGACCAGAATCTCATCAATGAACACAATGACAAACTGATCTAAGAATTCATTAAACACCCTATTCATCAGATCCATGAAGGCAGCTGGAGCATTGGTCAATCCGAAGGCATGACTCAATTCATAGTGCGTCGTGAACGAGTCCCGAAGCTGTCTTGTTCACATCAGACTCCCTAATCCGGAGTTGATGATACCCTGATCTTAGGTCAATCTTCGAAAAGACCCTTGCTCCCTGCAGCTGATCAAATAAATCATCTATCCTCGGCAGAGGATACTTGTTCTGAATCGTCATCTTGTTAAGCCTCCTGTAGTCTATACACATCCTCCACGTTCCATCCTTCTTCCTAACAAACAGGACCGGAGCTCCCCAAGGTGAAGAACTCGTCCTGATGAACTGCTTCTCCAACAATTCCTGCAATTGCTGCTTGAGTTCTCTCAACTGGAGCCATTCTGTAGGGTGGTATGGAGATTGGCGCGGTTCCGGGAATCAAGTCAATTTTGAACTCAATTTCCCTCACCGGCGGCAACCCTGGTAATTCTTCTGGAAATACATTAGGAAATTCCCTCACAACCTGGAAATCTTCTAATCTGCCCACATTCACTTCTGGATCCACTACATGCGCCAAGAAGGCCTCACACCCTTGGCTCATCATATTGCCAGCTAACATAGTCGAAATGATCCTCGGCACTGGTAGTTTCCTGTCCCCCTTGAAGACCACTTTCTGATCATTGCCCAAATCAAATTCTACTTCCTTCAAACCACAATCTAGCTTCGCCTTGTATTTCTCCATGACATCCAATCCTTGGAGGTCTAGAGGTAGTAGGTCTACTACCAATCTAGCACCGTCTATGTTGAGCTCACAGTTCTTGTAGATCAAACTAATCACCACCTTACTCCCTAAAGGAGTGCTAACTACCAGAAAGTTATCCATAACCTCAGGACATACAGCATGCATATTCATACTTGCAGATACAAATGAATGGGTGGAGCCAGTATCAATCAACACATAAACTGGTAAATCAAATAGCATAGCCATACCGTCACTACTTCCGAGCGATTCTGACTTCTTCCTGGTCATGGCAAAGACCAGCCGGTGCTCGACCACATCCTCTAGGTCTCCTGCGGATATGTCTTCCTTGCGCTTCTGAATCGCCCATTATCATGATCGCCGAGGCCACTGTTTCTGCTCTTCTTGGGGCCTGAGACTGAGACCCTTCCTGCCTGACTGCCTGGGGACAATCCTTGATTCCGTGCCCCTTTTGGCCACAGCCAAAACATGCTCCTATCTTCAGCAGACATTCCCCTTTGTGAAACCTCCCACAGTGATCACACGGGGGATTTCCTCTAACTGTCCATGCCGGGCTTGCTACACTTGAAGCTTGCCCTGACATAGCCCTAGGCTGCTTGCTCTGAGTGGGGCCACTGTTGCCCACCTCACTCTGTGTATGCTGAGTTCTGGTGCTCCTTGCAGGTGCTGGAGCACTCATACCCTTCTTGGAGAACTGTTCCCTGTTCTTTCTTTTCTTGGTCACTTCATTTCGATGTTCTCTAACTTTTCATTAAGAGCAAAGATCAACCAGTTCTTTGTAATCACGGAAGTTGTGAATTACCACCTTTCCTAATCCCTAGGTGCAATCCACCTCAAACTTCCTAAGATTTGTTCGCTTGATGCCACGATATTGGCGCATCCGTGATAACCGAGTGAACTTCACTCATATTACGCCACACTCACCTCCTCTCGAGTGAGATTCAAGAATTCCCGCCTTCTCTCGCATGTAAACCATCGAGAAATATTTCCTCCGGAAGGCCTCTAAGAACTCCCTCCATGTCGATCGGGAGGCATTTCACGACCACGGGCACCGACTCCCACCATCTTGATGCATCCCTTGCGATAAGCTAAGCGCATAGTCGAGCTTCTCATCATCAAGACACTTCATCGATTCAGACCTCTCGGTCCTCTTCAACCATGCTTCGCTTCCTCTGGATTAGTAGTCCCATCAAGTCAATCGCCCATATTTTGAGCTTATCATCTTGGCCGCTCTTCTCTCTGGAGCCGGCACTAGAGTCTGCCTTCCTTGGCCCGTGGCATAGGTGAAAGCTTGAGCAAATGCTTGGAAGAACTGGGGATCCAGAGGGTTCACTGAGGAGGAGGCGGCGAGGCGCCTCATGTTGCACACTTGGTGCACCAGAGTCGAGACGGGAAGGTCCTCGATCTGCGGAACGTCGACTCATCCGCATTTCCGTCTTTGAGTCGGGCCGAGATTGAGCTCCTCGAGTTCTTTTTCGAGGCGGCATTACTCCTTCAATTTAAAAATCAGTGAAAATCTTTAGTTCACATAAAACAAGTTCATTTCATGTAAATCAATTTGAAACAAGTCAATTCACTCATTTGAAAGCAATGTTGCATGTTATGCATTCAAAACAATGCACATAATTCATATAGTTTACGTAAAAAGATGCATGAGGACTTGACCCTTAGACAATCCCACCAAGGTTCCTAGGAAACCCTAAATCCGGTTTCGCTCTGATACCACAGATGTTGGAACCCGACCCGGAGACCGGACCCCAACTGTTGGATCCAAGACCCAACTACATGGAACTTACACTTATCACATTTGCTTTGATACCACAGATGTTGGACTCCGTTTCCAGAGCCCAACTGATGTCGGATCCCGTTTCCGGAATCCGACTCCTGAACTGTAAACTTTGAAACTTAATCATCTTGCCTTGTAGGGTGTATTTCACTTAACCCTAATTTCAAATTGATTTCTCTTGTAAGTCATAGCCTTATGACTCTTGCTTTATTTAAGACAAGAATCGCTTCAATCGGAGTTTTATAACTCAAGATACACTCCATAAATCTAAAGGAGTTCATATCCGAAACCTGCTCTCTTAACTGACCTCTCACTTGCTTTAATGCAAACTTCCTCAATTTAACTCCAATTTATACTAATTTTTGTATCAAGAATGTTACATGTCTTATAAATCCAATGGTTCAAACCTCACCTCAATTGAAGGCCGGATGAGGGAATTATGCCCAAAAGAGCAGACCATGCTCACTTCTAAAACCCAAATGAAACTCTTTTGGCGCAATTCTCATAACTTTTAATCTAGAGGTCAGATTGTGTTCGTTCTTTCATCATTTGAAATTAGACATCTAGATCTACAACTCTCATGAAGACTACAAAACGAGATTCGGTCTCTAACTATGCCCAAAACACTTGACTAACAACTCAACTTATGCTGGATGATCACTCATAACTCGAGTTATTGCTGACAACTCGACTTGTCGAGACAAATAAGTCGACTTATCACTAACAAGTCGACTTATCGAGACAAATAACTCGAGTTATGCTTCACAAGTCGACTTATGGGACCAATAACTCGACTTATGTGAACCAATAACTCGAGTTCTGTCTATTCTGACTCGATTCTAACCCTCTACACTCTCTCTTGACTTATCCCAAACACCATGAACACTCCAATTCTTTCTAGACCTACCCATTTCTATGCCAAACTCATTCATTCAATAATTTGACACCTCCTCTCATGTCAAACACCTAGTTTGACTTACAAAAAGACTCAAGTTCAACTTCAATGATCCTATACATTTACTCATGCAAAGCTCATTAACCATCATTCAAAACATTCTTACTTCTACATAAGATTCATCAATCACAACTCTATACACATCTTTACTTGAACTAAACATGTATTTCTACCCACATGGAGTTTAAAGCCATTCGACACAACTTTAAAAGCCACACTTGACATGTTATTAATCTGTCTTGAGAAACCATGATAAAACATCATTCATGCATTTCATTCACATCAAAACAAATGTTTTATAATGCTTTAGTAGGCATTTCAAGCCTATTACATTTCAATCAAAATACATCTTGCCAAAATACATCTGTTTTCTCAAAATGCAACCTAAAGCATTGATTTCTAGAAAGATCATTTCAAATACAAGACCAAAAGAAAATCTTGGAGTAAATGCCTTTAAGCTTGCTCCTCGGGATCTGCTCATTTCTGGAGAATTTGAGGGGGTGAGCTTTACCTCAATGGGTAACACATTTATATTTATATAACAAGCATTTCCATTTAATTATTCATACTTTTAGCAATCTTTCAATGAAGTCATGATAGATACATCATGCAATTTTCATCAATACATAAACATAATTTCTCAATTCAATCATTCATAATTCTTGCACTTTCATGTTATCACATATGAAACACATCAAATGGCTCGGTAAGTCCATATTCTTGCAACCATATAATCTCATTTAGTGAGCTTATATGGGCAAATCTTTAGAGTCCAAAATGTTGGATCATCCTATGCCACAATCAAGCAGGCGAAGGCTTTCATGGTCGACGTGCACGTGATAGTTCTTAGGACTATACCTTACCCACATAACATAACAATCATGTATCATACAATAAAATTGAACTGTTCTTGTCCAATTCATTGTTTTCTTGAAAATCTACTCTTTCATGCATATTTCATTCAATACTAATTCAACCATCATCAAATCATCAACATGTTTTATTTTCATTTACACATAACTCATGATTAATGTCATCTAACCACAACTAACACAAGCATTTAATACAATCACCAAGTAATCAAAACTCATTAATGTCATGCATTAATTTACATTTATAGCTTACATACATAAAGATAAATATGAAACCCACCTTGTATCCTTGCTTAAACTTGCCTAAGGAAGTTCCTCTTCTTGTTCTTCTCCTCTTTCTTCTTTCCCTTCATTAAAACCGAAAACCCATAATCACTTAGGGTTTTAAAATTGAAAAACCTAATGAACCTAAGTCATGAAATTAACCCTAGAATCACTAAACCCACTTCATTTCTAAGCTTTCCAAACCATAACCCAAGCAAAAGCTTAACCTTGAAAACATAACTTACCTTGATTCTTGACTAACCCAAAGGGTTTCTTAGCTTAAAAGGTAGCTTAGCTTCTCCTCTTCACTTTTTCTTCTTGCACTTTCTTCAAAAACTCTCTAAATCTCAAACCCTAGCCACTTCTCTTCTTTTTCTCCTCTTCTTCTCCTCTTCACCGAAATCCTCTTCTCCCTCTCTCAATTTTCGTTTTTCTTCTTCTTTCCTCCTACAACCTCACTTAAAATCCTCCTTTTATACTTCTTCCATTCCACTTAAGCCCAAAGGCCCCTAAGCCCATCTTCCTTCTTATTCTTTTACTTCCCTACTACCTCTTTAACTACTCAAGCCTACTTCTTCATTTAAGCCCATTAATTTCTCAAGCCCATCTTATTCTTATTCTCTTCTTTCCTACCTCATTAAAACCCAACTATCTCATTTAATTTCATTAACTCACATTAATTTTTAACACCTAACTCATTTAATGCTATCATATATTAATTGATGTCAACTTAAATTAATGCCAACATAACTTACTTAATTGGTCTAATCATGCTTAATTAAATAATTAAAAAAAATTTAGAGCTAACAATATATGTTGACTTTTATTGATGATTATTCAAGGAAAGTTTGGGTGTATTTCTTGAAACACAAAAATGATGTTTTCTTAACCTTTAAACAATGGAAAGTGTTGATTGAAAAGCATACAGGAAAACATGTTAAGCGGCTACGGACAGATAATGGTTTGGAATTTTGTGGAGGTGAATTCAATGAATTTTTCAAGAATGAAGGAATTGCTCAGCATCACACTGTTAGAATGACTCTGCAACAAAATAGAGTTCCTGAGCGTATGAACCGGACTCTTTTAGAAAGGGCTCGATGTATGATCTCTAATGCAGGGTTGACACTTGATTTTTAGGCAGAAGTCATTGCTACAGCTTGCTACATCGTCAACCGCTCTCCTTACGCTCCTCTTAATTTCAAGACTCCAGAGGAAGTTTGGTCAGGTACTCCTGCTGATTACTCCACTTTAAGAATATTTGGGTGTCCAGCATATATGCATGTAAATGAGGGAAAGTTAGAGCCTAGGGCTAAGAAATGTATTTTCCTTGGTTATGCTTCAGGGGTGAAAGGATATCGTTTATGGTGTCCTGATCTCAAGTCACCTAAATTTGTAATTAGTAGGGATGTTACATTTGATGAGTCCTCTATGTTGTATCCTAGAAAAGAGTCTTGTAATCCTTGTAATTTAGAAAAAGAGAATAGTACACAGAAACAGGTGGAGTTAGAGATTGGTAGTTCAGGTCCTTCACAGATGTCTTCTACACATCAGACAGATCAAGTTGATGAACCAGATCCTGATCATGTTCAAAGTGAACCAGCAGAAGAAGAACATTCCATTGCTAGAGATAGACCAAGACGAGAGATTCGACCACCACAGAGGTATGCAAATTTAGTTGCATATGCTTTATCAATGGCACAGGAAACAAATGGAGACAATGAACCGTCCACATATACGGAGGCAGTTTCAAATGTTGATGCTGATAAGTGGGTGGTGACCATGAATGAAGAAATGAAATTGCACAAGAATGATACTTGGGTTCTGGTGAAGCTGCCAATGGGTAAAAAAATTGTTGGTTGCAAATGGGTCTTTAAAAGAAAAGAAGGTACTTCAGGTATTGAAAATGCAAGGTATAAGGCACGTTTAGTTGCAAAGGGCTACAATCAGGTACAAGGTGTTGATTTTAATGATGTTTTCTCACCAGTGGTGAAGCATAGCTCTATTCGTGTATTACTTGCGTTGGTTGCCATGTTTGATTTGAAATTAGAACAACTTGACGTCAAGACAACATTCCTACATGGCGAATTAGATGCAGATTTATATGAAACAACCTGAAGGTTTTGAAGTTGCAGGAAAGGAAGACCATGTGTGTTTGTTGAAGAAATCCTTGTATGGATTGAAGCAATCTCCAAGACAATGATACAAGAGGTTTGATTCATTTATGATGTGTCATGATTTCTCCAGGAGCATGTATGATAGTTGTGTTTACTTTTGGAAGCTAGATGATGGCTCATTCATCTATTTATTGTTATATGTTGATGATATGCTCATTGCTGCCAAGAATGTCACAAATATTCACCATTTGAAAGCCTTATTGCATGGTGAATTTGAGATGAAAGATTTGGGAGCAGCAAAGAAAATTATTGGCATGGAGATAAGACGTGATCGAGGAGTTGGTAAATTATTCTTGACCCAAGAGAATTATCTCAATAAAGTTTTGTAGAGATTTGTCATGCGAGATGCCGAAGCAGTTAGTACTCCTCTTGCTAATCATTTTAGACTATCTGCTGCTCAATCACCACAGTCACAGGAAGAGGAAGATTATATGGCACGATTTCCGTATTCTAGTGCTGTCGGCAGTATTATGTATGCAATGGTATGTACTCGTCCTGATATTTCACAAGTTGTTAGTGTCGTTAGCAGATATATGGCCAATCCTGGCAAAGAACATTGGCAGGCGGTGAAATGGATTCTCAGATACTTGAAGGGCACTTCAAATTTTAGTTTGGAGTTTGGAAGAACCAACAACACTTTGATTGGTTTTGTAGATTCAGACTATGACGGTGATCTCGACAGACGCAAGTCTCTGACAGGTTATGTATTTTGCATTGGAGGTTGTGCCGTTAGCTGGAAAGCTACTCTACAACATGTAGTGGTTTTATCTACTACTGAAGTAGAATATATGGCAGTTATTGAGGCTATCAAAGAAGCATTATGGTTGAGTGGTTTATTTGGTGAGTTATCCCTTCATCAAAGGATTACTACTGTTTATTGTGATAGCCAGAGTGATATTTATTTAACGAAAGATCAGATGTATCATAAGAGGACGAACATATTGATGTGAAGTATCATTTCATTTGGGATACTATTGCAGAGAAGAAGGTCCTTATTCAGAAGATTAACACTAAGAACAATCCTGCTGACATATTTACGCAGGTTCTTCCAGTTTACAAGTTCAAGCAGTGCTTGGACTTGATTGGCGTCTATATTTAGTGATATAGCCCTTTTGGGGCATTGCCGGAGAAGGTGGAGTAGATCACTAATTGTTTGGGATCAAGTTAAGGTGGAGATTTGTTGCATGCATGCCTTGGTCCCACACAAGAGTCAATATTGGGTGGCTGCATGTTAAACAACAATGGTTGCTTGTTATAAGTCAAGAAAAGAGGCACTTAACATGGCTAACAATCTTCAAGCGTGGATTTGGTGAGCGAATTGTGCATTGATTGTAGGTTTCTTCAGTTATAAATATGGTTGCAGGCTTATAGAGGAGAACAACACTTTCTCTTTTATGAAATTCTCCTATTCTCTCTGTATATTTATGAGTTGTTGAAAGCCTTTTGTTCTAGCCTTTGTACTTGTATACATTCTCCACATATTAGTAAAATTGCTCACCCTTCGGCCGTGGACATAGGTCACATTGATCGAACCACGTAAATCTTTGTGTTCTGTCCCATTTATTTTTCCTATCTTTATTTTCGTTACTATTTTTCAGGCCATTAAATTCAACCGGAATCCAATCCGAGGGCATTTTGTCTTAATAATTGTAATATTGTTTGTACCAATCATATTTCATATTGGATATGAACCAGCCAAATAGTTGCTTTCAAACACCATGCATGTCTGATTTATCTTGTCTTTTTCCCGAATATTGACTAACAAGAAAATTAAAAAATGTTTATGGAGAGTAATAATCTGTGAATGAATGGCATTTGTTATGTGATGTGTGCTATCATTTTCATTTTACATTGCTTCGTTTACATAACTTCTTATTTGGATTTTAGAGTTATGGACAAAGTTAAATCGTTTAAATAGAAAATGGTGGCATGTGCATATCATCCCAGTCTGACTTCTTGTTTTTTGTAGATAGAGGACTTAAGAGTTGATGAATATAGTAGTGAATCCCATTCTTCTTTGTCTGTGCAATTTAAAACTGTATTTTATGGTGTTAGCATCATGACTTTGCAAAGCGGAAGAAGAGAATAGCAAATGAGCTTTGTGACAAAGAGAAGCTAAGTGATTCATATCTGATTCTTGGGGAATCCTATTAAAAGCTCAGAAACTTCAAAAAAGCGATAAAATGGTTTAACAAGAGTTGGGAGACATATAACTCTATTGGAAGCTTGGAGGTAAGTGATAGGATCTGGGAACAAGGTATGGAATTTGTATATTCTGATATTAATTTCTTAACCGAATACAATTGAAAATATGGATTTCGAGGTCCAGCCCTCCAACCTATGGCTCATACATATGACAATTCCTGATCCTTCTCTCTCTCTTCCTGTGTGTTATTTATACTAAAATCTGTGGCTGCTAACAGATTCGGTTAGCTGATAACCTAATGATTGGTTGTCAGCTCTACTAACGAACTAACTGAATATAAGTGTTAATAGTCCAGCATACCCCTCTGCACTATTTCTCCTCTGACGGTTGTTTATTTCTCCTAACATAGAATTAGGTTATCTTTGGCCTATCATTACTTCCCCCCATGAGTTTCACCTTGTCCTCAAGGTGGAAGTCTAGAAATCTCACTTTCAGATCTTCAAACAGCTCCCATGTAGCAGTAGTAGCCGGCTGGTCCTTCCACTGAATTAGCACCTCTAAACCTTGGTTAGGATTGATGTTTCTGATGGCCAAGAGGGCAGTAGGATAATCAGATGTAGCTGTTGGAATGAGGAAGTGATCTGGCAAGTTTATGACTGCATCAGCAGTACCTAGAGCTTTCCTAAGCTGAGAAACATAGAAAACAAAGTGGATTTTGGCTGATGGTGGCAATTGCAACTTATACGAGACTGGTCCAATGCGTTGGAGAATCTTAAATGGACCAAAGTAACGTGGAGCCAATTTGGCGTTGCTCCTTGCCTCCACTGATTGTTGACGATAGGATGCCAATTTGATGAAAACCTTATCTCCCACCTGAAATTCTACCTCTCTTCTTTTACCATCTGCAATCAACTTCATTCTTTGTTGAGCTAACGTCAAGTGGTGACGTAGTTATGATAAATACTGATCCCTTTCCTACAGCAGTACATCAATGGAGTCTAAAAAAGAGGACTGAATTTGGTACCTGGTGATAGTAGGAGGATCACGGCCATAGAGGACCTTGAAGGGTGCAGCGCCCAAGGTTGAATGGAAAGATGTGTTGTAGCAATATTCAGCCCATCCCACCCATCGTGTCCATTTTTTAGGTAGCTGGCTAGTAAAGCATCTGAGATAGGCCTCGAGACACCTGTTGACAACCTCCGTCTGTCCATCCGTTTTTGGATGGTAGGTTGAACTGTATCTTAGCTTCGTGCCCTGCAATTTAAACAACTCTGTCCAAAATTTACTTAGGAATATTTTATCCCTATTGGACACAATTGAGTTAGGGAACCCATGCAACCGCACCACCTCTTGAACAAAGACATAAGCAACAGATTGGGCTGTAAATGGATGTTTGAGAGGAATAAAATGTGCATATTTGCTGAGTCTGTCCACCACTACTAGGATAGCCAAGAATCCTTTTGATTTAGGTAGCCCTTCGATGAAATCCATGGAAATTTCTTCCCAAACTTGTTGTAGCACTGGTAAAGGCTACAGAAGGCCAGCTGGGGACAACGATAAGTATTTATTTTGTTGACAGATAAGGCATTCAGCCACAAACCGGTAGATTTCATTCTTCATCCCTTCCCAAAATAGCTCATTGGCTAGCCTCTTGTAAGTTTTTAGAGCACCTCCATGTCCTCCTAAGTTGCTTTGGTGGCTGTCAGTGATCAAAGCCGGGATCAAGGCTGAAAATCGTGAAATGACTAACCGATCCTTGTAGAACAAGCGATCCTGGATTATTGTATAAGGAGGGTGCGACCCACCATCATCAATGAGCTCCTGTTTTAACTTGGACAACTTAGGATCAGCCTCAATCTCCTTGAGTAGTTGCTCCATGTCCAATGCTCTAAGTGCCACTACCGCCATTAAATCGGCCTGACTGGGAATCTTTGACAAGGCATTCGCTGCTCTATTCTCCCTTCCCTGTAACACCCCACTCCCGCCAGACCCAGACCCGATATCAATGGTGATATCCGAGCCCGCGCCTCGCGAGGGTGGCGTGCTAACCACTTATTCAGTAATCGGTACAATATTCTTTTTAAAACATATGTGCGGAATTCCATGCCCAAATTGGGCACTCGTTCAATCACATCCAATTTCAATACACACATTTTCAAAAGCCACTGAGGTCCATGTCATAAATACAAATAAACACTTTATTACAAAAATAAAGACATGTAATGCAGACACGAACTGATCCAGACTCTGACCTTCACTTGAATCCTGCAAACATACTCCCGTTTTACTAACGGGGTACTCTTCAATTCCTGAAAAATAATTGCAATGTTGGGTGAGTTTGCGAACTCAATGAGAAACCATCATCGATGGTTCACCCAACTCATGCATTCACAAATCATATAATGTCACAATCCAATTTATCTCAAGCATAGTCACTTTTACACATTCAATATCACCACAACATAAATCTGATACATCACTGAGCAATCATCACTTAATACACACACTTTCACTTTTCACATTACAATCAGATGCGTAATGCATGCCACTTCTCATTTTATGTATGTGTTGTGACTGAGCGTCAATATTCGCATTTTTGGCGAGTAGGAGAGCCCTCTGGGTATGCACTACTGCCCACACACTTTAAGGATATGCATTTTTGGCGAGTAGGAGAGCCCTCTGGGTATACACTACTGCCCACTCACTTTAGGGATAGGAGAGCCCTCTGGGTATGCACTATTTCCCTTTTTGGCCTTAGGCCATTTTCACTGATAATCGAGCTTAAAGCTCTGATCACTAATTGCTCCAGTCACAACTGTTAATTAAGTGATTCTAATCATGCCTAACATGCACTTACACTTGCACTTTCACTAGCACATATACCGATCACTTCCACTTATAGCATTCATCACATTTGCACAAGCAATGGCATATATCTCATTCAATTCTATTTATCGCATTCAGCACATGTATTCACTATCTCAGCACATTTATAACACTCATATGGACAACAATTCACACATTCACAACACATTTAATCACACAAAGATTGAGGAACCAACTAGGTTACTCACCTGAACTTCCGAGCTACCTGCCTGGAAGTCTCAGCATGATCCGTGGATTATCGATCCATCGGAACCTTTATAACAATCAAATAATTGCACATTACAAAATGCACAATCTCAATAATTCAAAGATGCACATATCTTACTTGAGAGATGTACTATGCCTATTCATGATTTTCCCGGTACCATTTCCCACTTTCTACTTTCTTTTACTAATTGAGATCTCTAAAACCCGAATTCAAACTCTCATTCTTTTCCTCAATAATAGACCTCATTCTCTAAATCATAACGAATCAAACCTCACCTCAATTGGAGGTCTACAAAATTAGTTATGCCTCAAAAAACCCAATTAAAACACATCAGAAACTGTTCCTCGCCGCGACGTACAGACGCTCGCCGCGACGAACGCTTCCTTCGGTCTCGCAGCGACGTCAATGTTTCACGCTCACCGCGACGTCCCCACCTTACTCGTCACGACGTCTAAGCATTTTCCACATCGCGACGTCTAAATTATCTCCTCGTCGCGACGTGCAGCCCTGGTTCGTCTTCCCCGATTTCCTTCTTCCTCTTTCTCTCTCTAAAATCCAGTATTAACTCAACTTAAACACTCAAATCTTTAACAATTAACCCCTATGCATGCTTTAAACATAATAGTCACAACATTAAAACCAATTACTTACCATTTCAAGCTCAAATCCTCAAATCTCCGAAAAACCACAACTCTTTCCTCTTTCTCCAGCACTCACGGTTTCTCTTCTTCTCCCACGATTTTCATTTCTCAAGGGCTTTAAAATCAAGCTTTTCACAAAGAAGAAGAAGTAATCAATCGGAAAGGCAAGAATCAAAATCATCAAGGGGGAAGAGGAGGAGGAACGAGCCCTAGGAGGAAGAAGAAATATCTTTTCTTTTCAAACTTTAAAACCTAAGCTATTTAAAGGATAATCACTTAAGCCTCTTGCCTCTTTCCTCACAATACATTTACATCTCTATCTCTTTTCAATTCATTTCCAGTCCAATTTGTCCCCAAATTTCAATGGCTTCACAAATTAATTTCAAAAATCATAAATTCTAAATTTTCATTGTCATTAGACAATTATTTCGGTCCTATTCATTCAATCGGTCCGCCACTCGGAGAATTTCCGGTCCGGACATTTTCTCCCAAATTTTCATAAACATGTCTAACGTTCACAATCAATTGGCGATCACTCTAGTACAGTTCCAAATCCACCATTCACACCCAATTATTCCATACTTCCCAAGATATCATAATCTAATCTAATTATCTCACACATTCATAGTTCAAATCATTTACAAAATCAAATGCCGGGAAAAGTCACGAATGCATGTACCTATATGTGCATGTGCCAAATGACTTAGTCCTCTACAATCAGAGGCCAAATAAAAGTTCACATCAGAAATATGAAATACAAATTACTAGCCTGACCAAATTGACCCATATACCCTTCCCATTAGGGTCGGGATGTTACATTCCTGCCTTATACTCAATGCAAAAGGAGTACCCCAATAGCTTGGACAGCCATTTCTGATACTCAGGGTGTACTTCGCGCTGTTCCAACAGAAATTTAAGGGGCTGCTGATCGGTTCTGATGATAAACCGATGGCCCAACAGATATGAACGCCATTTCTTTACTGCCAAAACAATGGCCAATAGTTCACACTCATAAGCTAATTTAAGTCGGCTAGAAGTGGACAAAACTTGGTTGTAATATGCAATAGGTCAATTCTCTTGCATCAAGACAGCTCCTATGGCATTGTTTGAAGCATCTGTCTCAACTATGAAAGGTTTAGTGAAATCCGGCAATGTCAACACCGGTGCAGAAACCATGGCTTGTTTGAGTTGTTGGAAGGAAGTCTCACTCTCCTCGGTCCACTTGAAACCTTCCTTTTTAAGCAATTGTGTCAAAGGCCATGAGATATTTCCATAACTCTTCACAAATTTTCTACAGTAGCCTGTCAATCCCAAAAAACTCCTCAATTCCCTCACATTCACTGGTCGCGACCAATTGATCATAACTTGAATTTTTTTCATCTCAGCCGCTACCCCCTCTTTCGATACAATGTGCCCTAGGTATTCCAAGGTGTCTTGTCCAAAAATGCACTTCTTCCGGTTGGCATACAAATGCTGGGATTGGAGCACAGTGAGGACTGCTCTCAAGTGAGAAACATGATCTCCTCTACTGGCACTACAGACCAAGATGTCATAAAAAAAACTAATACAAATTTTCGAAGGTAAGGTTTAAAAACCTGATTCATAAGGGATTGGAACGTGGCTGGGGTGTTAGTCAATCCGAAGGGCATAATAAGGAATTCATAATGCCTTTCATGAATCCTAAATGCTGTCTTTTCGATATCTTCTGTCCTCATTCAGATTTGATGATACCCAGCCTTTAGATCGATCATCAAAAAGATGGTAGCTCCCTTCAAATCATCAAGTAACTCATCTATAATAGGGATAGGGAATTTGTCCACTACTGTCACCCTATTTAAGGCACGGTAGTCTACACAAAAACGTCATCCCCCATCCTTTTTCTTAACCAACAGCACCGGGCTAGCATAAAGACTCGCACTAGGTTGGATAATTCCCGAATCCAACATTTCCTTCACCAACTTCTCAATCTCATTTTTCTGGAATTGTGGATATTTATATGGCCTCACTGTGACCGAATTGTAAGTGCAAGTCGACTTGTACATTGTGTAAGTCAACTTACACGTATTTAATACCGATAAGTCGACTTGTACATGGGGTAAGTCGACTTATGCAAGGACGGTACTGTTTATATTGTGCCCTAAAGGCAATCCCCTTTAGCGCGTTTTGTTCAAAGTCGTGTGCAGACTTTATGAATAAATAAAGAAAGGCATATTTCATTAATTTGATGTTCATGAACATTGTTTATGAATTGATATGGATCTTTAATCGAATTAATGAAGTCCATGATATATGACATAGCATGAAGGAAATTATGATGCGATCATACTACTGAGATTCCTATCATGTGCAATTATGTCAATATCTAAATTATCCCTAGTCATAGACGAGATGGACATCGTTAATCCGGATAGACTAGCACATGTCATATTCCTTGATTGGATCAAGCAGTGGATCTCAGAAACTGTAAATATTGAGATATTTAGATTTGACATGTGGATGCTTACTAAGGGTAGTAAGTACATTGGATGACTGTCATGAGATCATCACATGGATATTCTATTTAATTGTCGGTGATAATCTCATCATAGCAATGGTGCAAGTATCCTTAGACTTGAGGTACTCGAGGATATCTTGAATCTTGATTACGTGCTTTGACTCCATTCCTTGTTGCCTTCCGAGGTCGCCGTAGGGTGGTGATTGGAGTGCGACTTGAGGTATTGAAGGTAATTGAGTAGCCAATAAAGGATTCACCACTTCGAAATAGCGAAGAGATACCACGGCCTCTTGTCGGGAGGACCATTACTTGAAGTCTTGACGAAGATAACTATGTCATGAAGAGTGTCTTCACGGACATATAAAGTAATGAGTCTGGGCAGAACTAATATCACTTAGGCTAGACTTCGATCTAGTGAGAGTTGACACTTTGACCATACTCGAACCAAGTGGGGTATAGGATGGTGAAAGGACGAATTGCGGTAATTGTCATGGAAGGGTTAAGTGATCTGGTTCGTGATGAATTCATCAAACCAATTACTTTCCGTCGATTGGGGTCATGATGTGTTCTTAGACGCCGCTCATGGCTTGCTTTCAGATTAATTGTTAATCTAAGTGGCCAACATAACCGGAACCTAAAGGGTCACACGCATAAGAGTGTTTCAGAGAATCCGTAAAATAGTATTGGACTGAGTTCCAATTATGGAGAGCAATCAGATTAAATGGATCCCGATAAGATCGAGATATGTCCCGATGAGATCGCGACATCGATATTGCTGAAAAAGGTTTCCGGGGGTTTTCCCATACCGGGACCCGGTAGGCCGGTAGGACCGACCCCAGTGTGACTGGACCACTTCAGCATTTATTTATATCTATATAAGAATTAATTAATATATATATATATATATATATATATGTGCATTACGTGGAAGGAGAGGAGAATGCCTTATCATCTTGTCTTTATTATATATATATATATATGAGACTAACGTGGAAAGGCTAGTCATCTAAGCAATTAATGAGTCTTTTAATTGTAAAAGACACATGGCTTACGGTGATATAAAAAGAAAAGAGAGGATGGTCGTGTGTCTGGTGATGAAAGAAGAAGAGTTTGAAGAATAAAAGGGTTTTAATCTCTTCTCTCACGATCATCTTCATTCATCTTCATCGATAGTCAAGATCTTCTTTCCTCCAAAGCTCCTCTCCATCGTGCTCCAAGCTCTCCAAGGACAGAGGTAGGGTCTAGCAGCCTTTAATCTGTTCTAGCTATTCCCGGGTCAAAGGGGTTTGTCCCAGTTAGGTTTTCTGATCTCTGCGTGGATACCTTTAGAGATAGTCTTTATTGGCTATTCAGGTTTGAGTCTTCATACCGACACATAGATCCTGGCCTTCGGGAAGGTCCCGGCGACAAAAATTTTTGTTTTCCGCACCTTTTACATGTGATGTACATCCCGGAATTTTCCTACAGTGGTATCAGAGCCACTTGTGTCGTGTATGAAGCTAAAACCCTAGCTAGGTCAGAATTCCTATTTGAGTTTGTAGCTGATGCATCTGATCTGTTTGAATTTCGATTCTATATAGAGATATGTTTTTCGAAATTTTTCTGCCCAGATTTGTTCATAACATGTTATAGAATATGTCTGTGAAAGATGAGAATTTATCAATTTGATTTGATATAGTTTTGCTAATTGTTTCCCTAAGGTTCCAGATGCTGTTTTTTGAAACATTCTGCGAACAGGCATGAGTATAAATTCGGGCATAAATTCTAGAAATTTTTTTTTTCGGATTGGTTTTCACCGAAACGTCCCTAAGATGTTTTTGAATGTCTCTGTGGATGGAAAATTGTTTTCAAGGTGATTAACTATTTATTTTCGAATTTATTCTATGCTGTTTGGAATTGCTGTGTTGATGAACACAGATTTTGAATCGGTTTTGTTGCTTAGGTTTACTGAGTTTTTGATGGCTATAAATCCTGAAAAAATTCTTGAAGCATGTTCTGAACATGTAGTAACCTGTGTAATTTTCTCAGAATTTATTGAAATTGTTTCAATGATTATTTCGAGAAATGTACAGAACTTGGCAGTTTTGTGAAACTTGCTAGGACTGTTTTGCTTGGCATAATTGAATGTGCATTTTTCAGTTCCAATGCCTTGGACCATTTTTAATGTGATTGAAAATGTGTTATCTTGATGTGGTATGCTTTCCAAACTGAATTTCTTGAAATTAGTTTTCCGATAATTTTCGGATATCAAATAGGTCACATTAGTGTCTCGTTAGTATATTTCGTTGTCTTGATTGTTTTGGCCGTCACAAATTTTTGTGACAAGTGCCGAAGTAGTTTTGATAGTGTGTAGACTAACTAGAGATGCTTAGGGTGATTATTTGATGTTTTTGAATTATGTGGAATTCTAAGTGATTAATAGTGGATTAATTTGTTTCAAGATTTTCATGTATAGTATGACTATATGGCAAGCATGATACAATGAAAATGTTTCATTAGCACATCAATATAAAGGACAATATACTTAGTATATTGGTATTGTGAATTAGAAATGCATGGATTGAGAAATTAGCCGATTTGTTAGCAATTCTAGTGTAAGTCGATTTGCACATGCAGCATAAGTCGACTTGTAAGAGAAATAAGTCGACTTATACGTGCATGAGCAGAATAAGTCGACTTGCATAAGTTGTATAAGTCGACTTGCACATCAGAACAAGTCGACTTGTACAGGCGCAGTTGTATAAGTCGACTTGCACATCAGAACAAGTCGACTTATACAGGACCAGATGCGTAAGTCGACTTGTAGGATCAAGGCGACTTGATGGAGCTGCAGAGCATAAGGCGACTTACATTCTCATGTAACTCGACTTATAACATGCGTGGGTGGGATGATGGATGATTATAAGGATGGATTCAATGTGATTGATGAAACCTAAATCATTCCATATAGTCACGATGACTATAATCCTACGGTTTGGAGAAGAAGAAGATGAGACCTGAAATCCCTCATCGAATATGAAAACTTCGCCTTCCATTAATATGGTAAGAACCGAGTTCTTATAGAGTTGGGTTGTTGGGAAAACTCAAGCTCGCTCTATCTGAATATGTTGAACCATGAAAATAAGATTTTCGATTAATGGGTCGGTTTTCTGAAGCGTTGATTTGTTGAGCAAACTCAAGGTCAACGTGACAGAGGCGAGTTGGGTAGTGTACATTAGATGTGCAGCGCGTCAGTGTTGATAACCCGATGTTTGTGCATACATCAACAAGTTGATAGCATCGGGCGATAGTTATTATGCGAGATGTAATTGGTATGGCTAATACCTCCGAAACTTAAGGTGGCTTGTTGGGCAAACCCAAGGTCATTCTCAAAGTCGGTTATCGATGATGCAATTGGTATGACCGATACTACCGATTGACTGGGTATGGCTTATTGGGCAAACCCAAGGTCATTCTTAGCAATATCGGATATCGACTCACTAGGACATTCTGTCATAATTTTCTTTGGATTCGTAAAGAGGGTTATGGATTCTTAGAAACTAGTGGGAGCCATATGCATATCATGCAAGTCCTTATGATCATGCAGAAATTCTATTCAAACATTCCTTCTCTCTATCGCGTTTAGGTTGACTGAAGACGTTTTTCAGTGTGATTTTACGCTCACTCTTCTGGACTTAATTTTCTCGATAGGCTGAAAAATCTGAGAATTGTTCTCAGATTTGAGGAACTGGACTATGTCCTGGATGTTCCACTTCCTGATCCAATTGCTGTTGATGTTTCTGATGAAGATCAGAAAGTAGGAAGTGCAGTCAAAAGAAAAACCAATATAACTACCCCAAGAGGAACTTGTTTTCATTGTGGCAAGACAGGCCACTGGAGGCAAAACTATAAAATCTATCTGGAGTTCCTGAAGCAGAAGAAGGCATCAGATGCCTCAACTCCTTCAGATATGTTTGTCATTGAGGTGAATACTGTTTCTGATCAAAACATGTGGGTATTTGATACCGGATGTGGCTCACACATTTGCACTGATATGCAGGCCCTCAGGGACAGTAGAAAGCTCATAAAGGGAGAACTTAACCTTCGTGTAGGTAATGAAGCAAGTGTTGCTACATTGACCATAGACACTTATGTCTTGTCATTCCCAGTGAGCTTGTATTCAAGTTGGATGATTGTCATTTTGTACCTGTTTTAACAAAGAACATATTGTATGTTTCTTGTTTAGATAGAGCTTGTTTCCATTGGACTTTTGGAAGCAATGGTTGTTCTATTAGTTCGAATGTAATGCTCTATGGTACAGGTACATTATGCAATAGAATTGACATATTAGATGTGTTACATCCAATTATGAATGTCAATGACGCGAAAGGACATAAATGAGATAATTTAAACTCAACTTACTTATGGCATTGTCGCCTTGGCCATATAAATGAGAGACACATCGCTAAGCTCCAAAAGTGGATGTTTAGGGTCATTTGATTATGAATCATATGACACATGTGAATCTTGTTTATTAGGCAAGATGACTAAGTTACCCTTTGAGGGAAAGGGTGAACGAGTGATTGGAGTGTTAGACCTGATACATTGAGATGTATGTGGTTCGATGTCCATCCATGCCAGAAATGGTTGTTTTACTTCATTGCCTTTATCGCTGAGTGTTCTCGATATCGGTACCTGTATCTGATGAGATACAAATCTGAAACATTTGAAAAGTTCAAATAATTCAGAAATGAAGTAGAAAACCAACTTGGTAAAAGTATTAAGCCATTGCGATCGGATCGTGGTGGGAAATACTTAAACCAACAAGTTTTGGATTATCTCAAAGATAATGGGATTTTATCTCAATGAACTCCACCTTTTACGCCGCAGCATAATGGTGTGGCTGAAAGGAGAAATCGAACCTTGTTAGACATGGTGCGATTAAGGATAGGTTTTGCACAGGTTTTGGGGTACGCGCTCGAGACAGCTGTTTACTTGTTAAACAGAGTTCCATCAAAGACAGTTGATGTACTCCATATTAGATATGGACTAACAGAAAGCCTTATCTTTCTCATTTGAAAGTTTGGGGTTGTCCTGCTTATGTGAAGCGGACACGATCAAATACATTTGATCAAGAGTGACAAGTGTTTGTTAGTATGATATCATGGGATATCAATTCTACCTTCTTGAGGAACAAAGTTGTTTGTTCAAAGCATCTTGTTTTCTTAGAAAGAGTTTCTTTTACAAGAAGGCGGTGGGAGCAAAGTTGAACTTGGAGAAGTTCAAGATGCTCGAACAAACCTGAATCAATTGCACGAACACAAACTGTGACTCATACAGATGAAATAACAGCTCAACCTTCTACTACACAAGAAAGTTCGTAGGTTTAGTAGGATCGCCTTTGTTCCGAAATGTGGATTTCGTGAGTGAACATAATGACGTATTGCTCATAGAATTTGATGAGCTGCTACCTATGAAGAGGTTACGAAGAGTTGAGTCGACAAATGGCTCCATGCCATGAAATCTGAAATGGATTCCATGTATGAAAACCAAGTATGGACTTTGGTCGTTGCACCTAAAGGAATAAAACCCACAGGGTACAAAGAGGTTTTCAAAATGAAAATCAACATGGATGGTAATCTGATTACCTATAAAGTAAGGCTTATGGCCAAAGGGTTTTCGTCACAGACAAGGAGTTGACTATGACGAGACCTTCAGCCTAGTAGCAATGCTTAAATCCATTAGGATACTCCTAGCCATTGCCTCTCATTATGAGTATGAGATATGGCAAGTGGATGTGAAGACAGATCTCCTGAGAGGAAATCTTTCCGAGGATGTGTACGTGACACAACCTGAGGGCTTCACCTCCTATGATGGCGAAAAGGTATGCAAGCTTTAGAAATCTATGTATGGATTGAAGCAAGCATCCGGGAGTTGGAATATTCGTTTTGATGAGACAATCAAAAAGTTTGGTTTCTCACAAAATTCGGATGAATATTGTGTGTACAAGAAAGTTCATGGGACTGCAATCGTATTCCTTGTGTTATATGTAGATGACATATTATTCTTTGGGAAGCGATGTCTCTATGCTACAATTTGTAAAGATTTGGTTGTCTAAACAATTTGCCATGAAAGACCTTGGTAAGCAATAAAGATTTATAGAGATAAATCAAAGGTTGCTTGGTCTTTCACCATCAACGACATAGACAAGATGGACAAGATGCTAAAGAAGTTTAGCATGAAGCAATCCATCGAGAAATGCGCATGAGAATGATCCCAAATGCATCTGCAGTAGGATCTATTATGTACGCATTACTATGTATGAGACCCGATGTATCATATGGTCTAAGTGTTACGAGCAGATACTAATCGGATCCTGGTGAGGGTCACTAGGCGGCTGTCAAGAATATCCTTAAGTACTTGCGAAGAACTAAGGATGTTTTCTTGAGTTATGGAGATGGAAATCTCAGTGGCGGGCATCTGAGATGCTAATGTTTAATCGATAGGATGATTACGAATCACAATCAGGTTATATACATTCACTCAATAAGCGCTGACGGTCGATTGGAAGAGTTCGAACGGAGACAATCGCCGATTCAACAACCGAGGCGAGTACTTTACCGCGTGAGATCTTGAGGAAGCGCTTTGGATCGAAGTTCATTCTTGAACTTGATGTGGTTCCTAGTGTGATGAGCCCATAGGATTGTATTGTGATACAATGGGGCTAGTCTTGAGGAAAGGAATCAAGGTCTCATCATTGATCCGGAACCGTACTCGCCGATTCCATCGATTCGAAATCATCCGTCGAGATGATGTCCCGATAGAAGAATTCCACGAGCAAAGTGTTCTTGATCCGTTGACAAGGCCATTGTCACGGGAGAATTGTGATTCTCATGTACTCGCTTATGGTATTAGATACTAAGGCGATTGGCTTTAGGTCAAGTGGGAGATTTGTAAGTGCAAGTCGACTTGTACATTGTGTAAGTCGACTTACACGTATTCAGTACCGATAAGTCGACTTGTACATGGGGTAAGTCGACTTATGCAAGGACGGTACTGTTTATATTGTGCCCTAAAGGCAATCCCCTTTAGCGCGTTTTGTTCAAAGTCGTGTGCAGACTTTATGAATAAATAAAGAAAGGCATATTTCATTAATTTGATGTTCATGAACATTGTTTATGAATTGATATGGATCTTTAATCGAATTAATGAAGTCCATGATATATGACATAGCATGAAGGAAATTATGATGCGATCATACTACTGAGATTCCTATCATGTGCAATTATGTCAATATCTAAATTATCCCTAGTCATAGGATTAACGAGATGGACATCGTTAATCCGGATAGACTAACATGTCATATTCCTCGATTGGATCAAGCGGTGGATCTCGAAGCTGTAAATATTGAGATATTTAGATTTGACATGTGGATGCTTACTAAGGGTAGTAAGTACATTGGATGACTGTCGTGAGATCATCACATGGATATTCTATTTAATTGTCGGTGATAATCTCATCATAAGAATGGTGCAAGTATCCTTAGACTTGAGGTACTCAAGGATATCTTGAATCTTGATTACGTGCTTTGACTCCATTCCTTGTTGCCTTCCGAGGTCGCTCATAGGGTGGTGATTGGAGTGCGACTTGAGGTATTCAAGGTAATTGAGTAGCTAATAAAGGATTTACCACTTCTGAAATAGCAGAAGAGATACCCTGGCCTCTTGTCAGGAGGACCATTACTTGAAGTCTTCGGCCGAAGCATAACTATGTCATGAAAAGTGTCTTCATGGACATATAAAGTAATGAGTCCTGGTGTAACATCCCACCCCCTCCTGGAAGGGTAAAATGGTAAAATTGGTATAGGATGAGACTAATAGGGAATATTTAGTACTGTTCACTTTCCATGCAAAATTTCACCCTTCTATCATTGAAATTCAACAACACCTATTTCACACTAAATTGAAGCCAACATCCCAAAGTTTCAGTGGCCACTAACCTTACCTCATTTGCATTTCTACACAATAAGTTATGAATAAAACAGTAACATCAATTATAATTCCAAATTTCCAGATTTAAGGTTAACCTTAGTTCAACCACTTCCAATGCCTTTTTCACATCACTAGACATCAAAATAAATACGAATTAAATATCACTACAATCATACATATACTAGGGTTAATACTGAAAAATTGGCAGCCTTAAATTCCTCAATTCAAAGACTCAAATAATTATCCCCATTCAATTCAAAATCAAGTTAACAACACATCTTTCAAGCTAGCTTCCTCAAATCACACTCAAACATAACCCAACAATTCAAACTATTTTTTTCATAACATTTAACCATCATCACTCATAATTAATAACCAATAACCCCCTTTTAAATGCACCCACTAATCATGATTTATGAACTACATAATCAAAACATCATTTAAAGATCAAAACTTTAATGAAAACTTACCAAATCAAAACCTCCTTCAAACCTTCAACAATCACTTCTAACTTCTAACTTCCACACCAAACCTTTCCTTCTCATGTATGCTCAAGACTTATCTTCTAGCTTTGAGGGAATCAAAGAGAGGAGCTTGAAGCTATGGAGAAAGATGAGAAGAGAGCAAAATTTTCGATGGTTTATATCAAGAGAGTTTGAGTTTGTGTATGTTTGGATAAACCTTACCAAAAGCCTTTAAAACAATCCATTCCTTTCCTTTAAAACATACACTTCGAAAGAATGAAGAGAGGCATTAAATGATGCCTTTTAAATGGCAACAAGTGATTGGTCCTGAATTGAAATGAAAGTCAAGATATATTTATTTAATCCGGATCAAAATTTTACTCCAATTAATTCAAATGACCCTACTTTCAGTCCCAAAATAATATACTCAATATTACGATTGCCATTGGGTAGCGATTTTTGCTACCGAAAATCGAATCGATTCGCGAATTGGCGATTTATCCTATCCGAGGATTTCCCAATTATTTTTCGAGAATTAATGAAATTCCTAAAATTATAAAACAGGTAATGATGCACTCCAAATGATTTTTCAATCACGACAATCACCTTTTCTACCCCAAAACATGTTTAGGCCGGTCACCGACGATTTTTCCTATCCGAGAATTTTCTCCGGAAAATTCCGGAAAAATTCTGAAAATCCTTAAAATCGAAAACGCTTAACGGTACTCGAATAATTTTCAAATCCCATAACCACGTTTATCACAATAAAATACCGTTAGGCCCAATTACCGGAATGTCATGAATGCATTTACCGTAATTCCATGTACACAATTGATACTGTATCGATCCTATTATGCATGAACGATACTAAATATTCCCTATTAGTCTCATCCTATACCAATTTTACTATTTTACCCTTCCGGGAGGGGGGGATGTTACAATTCTCCCTCCTTATAAAATTTAGTCCTCGAAATTCTCGATCAACAATTCACTATGACGGTAATCATATGATTCTACATATCTCATACACTTTTCCACTTAATGATTCACTTTTCAAGTGATCACGAGAACCACTCTCGGTCCGTGGTTCGCCACTAATTTGGCTAACTCGACTTGAGTACGATGTGGATTTGACAAGACTATCGATTGATCGATCTCATTTTTCTTAGCTATCTCACTTGCCATTTCTTTGGTTTCGATATTTAACTTCGATTCAAGATTTTCAACCTATTCCCTGATCACTTTTTATCCTTCTAATACCTTTTTCCCCAATGCCATATAGTCCAATTTGTGTTCCATTGAGGACATCTCCATGTCTTTGGTACCTCCCTTAATCACGTCAGGGACGATTTACATTCCCTTGGTACCAATCTGGTAACATTTAATTCCACTTCACTATAATCGGTAACAATGTACCTAATGCGGTCATTTTTATATGCCATTCACTTTATATTTAAATTCGATTCTCGTAAGACAATTTCAACGTTCTATAGTGTTCACACACTTCATCCGGATATACTGATTTACTCTATCTCATTTGTCCGATCCGATTCCACTTTAGCTAACCATACGAGCTTCCTAAGTCACTTTCCTTTTCTCACACATTTTAGTCTCAAATCCATTATGGTCTTTAAATCCCAAGGCAGCATGCGGTAACAAGATATATTTTCCAATGAATCAAAGCTCTATAACACGACCATAATCAAACCTTTTCCCATTGGACATTCAACCTATAATCACTTGAGCCAAGAATTACTTCGTTCTATACCTACAATTCACGCAATTTCACTTTTCAAATATCTTGACTAGAATGTCTAACTTTGATGATCACTTTCTTGTTCTAATACCTTTTATTGGGTACACTTATTTCTCCTTCGACTTTTGTTCACTATAGTTTTCCAATTCCATTTGTATATTCAAACTCATCATAAAACTTCCCCTTTACTTTCTCGCACTCTTAACCTTTCTTATCACTATTTTTACAACTTCAATTTTCGAAACTCCTCACAATAACCCATAATCGCTTGACAATCATTGACAATCCCAATATCTCAAATTGATTTGTTCATTGCGGCATTATCATTCACTAGTTAAGGGTAGTAGGCGTAATTGTTTGTTCATTCTAGCATTGTCGTATCTTTCCTCAAATTAACCCAAAGTATCCTTATAGGAATCTCGGTCTCAAGGCTTTTAATCACGAGCATGACACCAGTACCATTTATCACGGTCGATTCAATTTATTTCATACTTGTTCAACATATTGTCGCATTCAATACTCACCGCCCACTCTTCCGGTGTATGTTTATCATCGATGTCGATTCCTCAATTCATCCTATCGTTCTTTTACTTTTCACTGCTCAACACTTCCAAACACATTCATCTCTAATCACGATTACTACCATTTGCTTACCTCGCATAAATCCCTTATTAGGGTCCTATTGACTTTACCATACATCTTTTACCCTTTTCATTGAGTCCACACTTAGTGTATCGCAATTTCTTTATGAAGGTGTCACTACATCACCTCATTGTCGCTTTCCTTGTTGACCCTCTTGTCTCTATTCGGTTTCTCTTTTCATTTCTCTTCTCAACTGTTTTCATATCTTTCATATCAACATATGTTGATACCTTGTCATCCATATTTAAACCTCCAAAATTTTCCATTTTATTTTAGTATCTCTCTTCTCGATTCGGGACTCTTTTATTTTTCGTTTCAAATCTAGATTCCTCAACAGTTTTACATCATAACTGGAGATCGATTCACTTCATATTGCAATAGAATCACCTCAAATTAAAATCTCACTCATATGGAATTCTTTACATTTCTGTACATACAGTGCAGATAACCTCAACAATATGAGCTATGTCCCAATTTCACTTTTAATTTTGTCCACAAAAGTCTCATCAACCAATGATTATTCCTAATTGTGTTTCAATCCTTCTTCACTATACGTACAATCTCAATCAAGACATTCTTATGTCTTCATTTAACAGATCAGAACATTCCTTTCGCGAAGGTTCCTTGTGACAGTCACTTAAACACTTTCTTTACCACTTATTCAGTAATCTATACCAGAATCACTTTTCAGTTCCTCTCATACAGGTACCCTCAGTCCACCTTTGTCTTACTTTAACCTCTTAAGAACTTCACACTTATAATCACTCTAAACATTTACCGCTCATTTCCTCTATGATTTCCATATATCTGTAACATACATTTCATTAGTCACAATCAACATTACTGTCCAATAGATATCCCCAACAGTAAATCGACTTAAATACAACAACTCTTTTCATACACCACTATTGTGGTTTCATTCTTTTCAAGATCTTTATTTCATTCTCCCCGTATCATTAAACCGTATGTCTCATTCCCATATCCGTTCGTGCAACTTGACCTTATAAGGTCATATCAATTTAACTTATCGACTTATGATCATTATTCCTATTTTTTCATTACATTTTACTCTACTTATCTTCTATTTTCCTCAAACGATCTATGATCGGTGTTCACAGGTCCCCAATACCCGACAAAATCGTTGATACCACTCCATTTTATCTCTATCTATATGCTATCCAGCTACCATTTTGTGTCCATATACACCTAATTGAAGATTTCCCATACACCATCGGTAGAATCATCGATCATTTTTTTTCCTTTATGATTTTATCATACAATTTCCAACCTCGAAGCACAATAATCACCTAACAATTTCAGTCTCAAACTTATGCGGTCTAGTTCATAACCATTTCCCGAATTCATTTCAGTCTATCTGTACACTTTTACCTCACTCTAATAGGCACTGAACATCTTTCCTTTTCGATTCTTTCAGTTCTCAATAAACCGTTACAGTACTTTATTGAGCTTCTTTCCATTTCGCTATTATCTTCTGCTTGTAATATCTACTGATCTCTAACTCGAATACAGTGAATCAAAATATGCCCGATTGGACCATCTACATTTTACTCAATTCCAATATTTCCCCTTTCATGACATATACAGTCAGAACTGTAATTACCTAACTATCCCGGGCTTTTAATTTCACTTAGATCTACTATAACCAATATGCTTCCCATATCTCTAATGGACCTCTCCAAGTTCTCAACATCTGCATTCAATTTAATTTGGAAATTCTTAATTAGTCAAGGCCAACACAGTCATTCTGTTATCACATATGAGGGTTTCTAACCCAATACAACATCAACCTTCTTATCCATTTTTTTTCTTTATCCTTTCCTAATTAATTATCCCCTTTTAGGGATTTTCACTCTAATCCAGTCTCACGCTTCTCTCACTTAATCACTTGACACTTATGCACCCGTAGGATTTATCCTCGAGCGACTCTGACTAGGGATCGATTACCACGATGCAACGACGCGACTCAAATGCATGCAACCTATGTTCCAAATCGCGCCCGGATACATTACGTATTCTTGGGCTCGATACCACCTAAATGTAACACCCCACACACCAGACCCCAACCCGATATCGTTGGTGATATCCGAGTCCGTGTCCCACGAGTGGCGTACTACATCGATCGATTTAAAATTCAGATACACACTTTTTTTTATAGCCATTAACTCCGCGTTCACACGGCAAACACGATAAGTAAATAAAATCCGTGTTCAATACAAACCAGTTTCGATTATTACGGTCATTCAAGATTAATTACAATCGGTCAATGCGGTAAAACATTAATACCACAATGGCTCAAGAAAAATATAAAGCCTTGTTATACGATGATTGCGAATACGGTTTACTAAGACACTAATGCGATACCTAACCGATCCCGATCTCTAACCTTTACTCGACTACGATGACATACTCCCGTGTCAGCGGGGTATTCTTGAGACTGAAAAATAGATGCAAATTTTGGGTGAGTTTTGCGAACTCGGTGAAAACCATCATCGATGGTTCACCCAAATCATGCATTACGCCCGTGGCGTCTGATGCAATCTGATAATCATCAATTACCAATAAGCGGTCAATAACCATATCCATAATGATAAACCATTCACGCGAATACATACCATCACGAAGCGGTACTTATCACAAAATAGTCATTTATGCGAATGCAATGCATATGTGACTCTTTCCGATTATTGATGTTGTGCCCAAGTGCTCAGTCAGTGTTCAGTGGGGACGCGTCAGGGATTTCTCCCCTCGGGCTCGAGGCGGTCAATCAAGATATGAGAGCTCGAAGCTCTTATCAGTAATAATAGCAACTTGGGGCACGTCCATTATCGATCATGCAATTATGCATGCGATGCGATGTTAGTAAATATCGATTTGGCTATAAAGCCCGGTGTATCGATAAATCCACAATATGGCTATAAAGCCCAGTGTATCAGTCAATCCACAATATGGTTATAAAGCCCAGTGTATCAGTCAATCCACAATATGGCTATAAAGCCCAGTCTATCAGTATCAGTAAAATCATACAATACAATCCCATACATGCCAGTAGTCATACAGTGCTCATTCAATTCACTTTTGCACGTAATTCACGTTGAGCATGTAAACAACCAGAAATTTGAGAAACCAACTAGGTTACTCACCTATTGCTTCCGAGCTAATGCCGGGAAGTCTCTGTGACGTCGGTCAATTGACGCTCCAATTGGGCCTCTATATGAATCAGAAAAAGTACGAGTCACTAAAGATGAAATTTGTGTTCATGATGATGAGAGATGCATGTTCATGAATTCCCGGTCCTAACTCAATATTTTCCCATAATAAAATTCTATCAAAAATTAGAAATCCATAGGCGCTGACGGTGCGCAATTCGGACCTCTATAGGTCCTCAATTAAATAAAGCAGTGTTTACATGTTCCGTCGATAGGGCTACGTCAAATTCCGTCTAAAATTCCCGTTTTCTCATAATATGAAATTAAATGTTCAACGAATCCGATGCCTCTGGAATCAGGTCAATCGGACGTCGGACGGAAAGAAATTGACAAAGAACAATTGTACCTCGGACCTCGCCCTCATGAGTAATAACATCGCCCTCATGAGACTACCTTCTCTGCCCTCCTTCTTTCCAGATTACAAACTTACCTTCCAACTACTCTAACTTTTAGCACACAATTTAGAAAATACCCACTATACCTCATTGAAAAGCTTATGAAAAGCTCTGAATTCTCTGAAGACCATAAAATCAATTCCAACCCTAAGGGTGTCAAATAACCCATCAAACCTTCTGCCTACTCAATTTCCATCAACACAGGGCAGTACAATTACAATTTCATAACTCACTGATTCTTCAGTAATAAATTACCACAAAAATATGGTCAATAAGTTCACAATGTCCTCTACAACTTTCATGAACAATCCAAAATCAAATTCTATTTCTAAACTAGTCAATTAATTCATTCAATGTCACTGTCCCTAAAATCCTTCAATTTGGGCAGTAACCTTACAAGAAGCATAACTCCCTGTATACAAGTCAATAAAATCAGAAATTTATATCCCTGTAAAGATAACATCTTAAACTTCAATTTTCATGAAGCACTCATCATCCAATTCAATCTCTAACAATTTCAAAACTGTTATGGAAGTTTCTGTTATGATCAGCCATTCACATCCTAATGCAGGATCAATTTTTACAAAATCATAACTCCCAATTCTGACTTCTAAAATTTACAAACCATATATCAATTTCAAGGTAATCTCTTCCTCTACAACTTTTCAGAAGCTCACTCACACCAATTCAGTCCACACAAAATGTTAAAATTGCCTCCAATCAGTAAACTCACAAAATCACACTTAAGCTAGGTTTCATCCAAAATGCTCAAAACCAGTCATTAGTAATCAATTCATATCTCCCAATATACAATTATAAAAATAACAAGATCAGTAGCAATGGAAAGATAATCAAATATGCTACAACTTCCATGAAGACCACTCTCCCTAATTCCATTTCAATTAATTCATAAAAATCAGCAAAACTCAGATGTCATGGTTGCGGTTACTGTTCACAGGCAATGGAACAGTAACTTTCCATGCAAAATTTCACCCTTCTATCATTGAAATTCAACAACACCTATTTCACACTAAATTGAAGCCAACATCCCAAAGTTTCAGTGGCCACTAACCTTACCTCATTTGCATTTCTACACAATAAGTTATGAATAAAACAGTAACATCAATTATAATTCCAATTTTCCAGATTTAAGGTTAACCTTAGTTCAACCACTTCCAATGCCTTTTTCACATCACTAGACATCAAAATAAATACGAATTAAATATCACTACAATCATACATATACTAGGGTTAATACTGAAAAATTGGCAGCCTTAAATTCCTCAATTCAAAGACTCAAATAATTATCCCCATTCAATTCAAACTCAAGTTAACAACACATCTTTCAAGCTAGCTTCCTCAAATCACACTCAAACATAACCCAACAATTCAAACTATCTTTTTCATAACATTTAACCATCATCACTCATAATTAATAACCAATAACCCCCTTTTAAATGCACCCACTAATCATGATTTATGAACTACATAATCAAAACATCATTTAAAGATCAAAACTTTAATGAAAACTTACCAAATCAAAACCTCCTTCAAACCTTCAACAATCACTTCTAACTTCTAACTTCCACACCAAACCTTTCCTTCTCATGTATGCTCAAGACTTATCTTCTAGCTTTGAGGGAATCAAAGAGAGGAGCTTGACGCTATGGAGAAAGATGAGAAGAGAGCAAAATTTTCGATGGTTTATATCAAGAGAGTTTGAGTTTGTGTATGTTTCGGATAAACCCTTACCAAAAGCCTTTAAAAACAATCCATTCCTTTCCTTTAAAACATACACTTCCGAAAGAATGATGAGAGGCATTAAATGATGCCTTTTAAATGGCAACAAGTGATTGGTCCACAATTCAAATGAAAGTCAAGATATATTTATTTAATCCAGATCAAAATTTTACTCCAATTAATTCAAATGACCCTACTTTCAGTCCCAAAATAATATACTCAATATTACAGTGCCATTGGGTAGCGATTTTTGCTACCGAAAATCGACCGATTCGCCAATTGGCGATTTATCCGGTCCGAGGATTTCCCCGAATTATTTTTCTGAGAATTAATGAAATTCCCTAAAATTATAAAACAGGTAACAGTGCACTCCAAATGATTTTTCAATCACGACAATCACCTTTTCTACCCCAAAACATGTTTAGGCCAGTCACCGGCGATTTTGCCGGTCCGAGAATTTTCTCCAGAAAATTCCAGAAAAATTTCTGAAAATCCCTTAAAATCGAAAACGCTTAACAAATAAGACTTTCGAATAATTTTTCAAATCCCATAACCACGTTTATCACAATAAAATACCGTTAGGCCCAATTACCGGGAATGTCATGAATGCATTTACCGTAATTCCATGTACACAATTGATACTGTGTATCGATCCTATTATGCATGAACAGTACTAAATATTCCCTATTAGTCTCATCCTATACCAATTTTACTATTTTACCCTTCCAGGAGGGGGTGGGATGTTACACCTGGACAGGAACTAATATCACTTGGGCTAGACTTAGTCTAGTGAGAGTTGACACTTTGATCATACTCAGAACCAAGTGGGGTATAAGATGGTGAAAGGACGAATTACACGGTAATTGTCTATGGAAGGGTTCGTGATCTGGTTCGTGATGAATTCATCAAACCAATTACTTTCCGGTCGATTGGGGTCATGATGTGTTCTAGACGCGCTCATGACTTGCTCGATTAATTGTTAATCTAAGTGGCCAACATAACCGGAACCTAAAGGGTCACACGCATAAGAGTGTTTGGAGAATCAGTAAAATAGTATTGGACGAGTTCCAATTATGGAGAGCAATCGGATTAAATGGATCCCGATGAGATCGAGATATGTCCCGATGAGATCGCGACATCGATATTGCTGAAAAAGGTTTACGGGGGTTTTCCCATACCGGGACCTTTAGGCCGGTAGGACCAATTCCCAATAGTGTTGGACCACTCCAGCATTTATTTATATCTATATAAGAATTAATTAATTAATATATATATATATATATATGTGCATTACGTGGAAGGAGAGGAGAATGCCTTATCATCTTGTCTTTATTATATATATATATATATGAGACTAACGTGGAAAGGCTAGTCATCTAAGCAATTAATGAGTCTTTTAATTGTAAAAGACACATGGCTTACGGTGATATAAAAGAAAAGAGAGGATGGTCGTGTGTCTGGTGATGAAAGAAGAAGAGTTTGAAGAATAAAAGGGTTTTAATCTCTTCTCTCACGATCATCTTCATTCATCTTCATCGATAGTCAAGATCTTCTTTCCTCCAAAACTCCTCTCCATCGTGCTCCAAGCTCTCCAAGGACAGAGGTAGGGTCTAGCAGCCTTTAATCTTTCTAGCTATTTCCGGTCAAAGGGTTTGTCCTGTTAGGTTTTCGATCTCTGCGTGGATACCTTCTGACGATAGTCTCTATTGGCTATTCAGGTTTGAGTCTTCATACTGACACATAGATCCTGGCCTTCGGGAAGGTCCCGGCGACAAAAATTTTTGTTTTCCGCACCTTGTACATGTGATGTACATCCCAGAATTTTCCTACACGAATTGGCTCCCTCATGGAGTACAATGGCATGGTGCTTAGCTCTTTCAGGAGGCAATCGCTGAGGCATGTCAAAGACTGTTTTGAACTCCTCCAACAGTATCTAAAATTCTAAAGTCACAGGTGTAGGACCCTCCTGCTCAATTAATTCTTAAAATTCCATTTGCAACAGATATACCGAGTCTTCCTTTGTTGTCGTGTGCACCAAATTCTTCAAATTAACTAGTGTTTTAGCTAACGTTGAATCTCCAGTGATGGTAAGGATCTGATCCCCTTGTTTGATCTCCCTTGTCATCCTACTCCAATCAGTCACCACTTTGCCTAAAGTTTGCAGCCATTTGATTCCCAGTATAATATCACAACTGCCCAACTCCATCGGTAAGAAGTCTTCAGTTACCCTTATCCCTTGCACTGACAACACAACCCCCTTGCAAATTCCTTCTCCTTTAATTTTTAACCCGTTACCCATAGCTATCACGTACTTTGTAGTCCCTTCTATCTCATGGTTCAGTAGTTTCACCAGATCCCACGAAAAAAAGTTTTGTGAGGCTCCACTGTCAATCAAGATTACCACTTCCCTTCCTTCTATAACACAGACCCTACAGCCAACTCCACAGGTTGCAAACTCTCCTCTTCGACTTCTCCTTCCAGCTCATCCTCTGGTTCCATTTCTTCATCCATGGCAGCCAACACCTGAAGCTCTATTTTTTTACACCGATGACCTGGACTAAACTTTTCATCACACCTGAAACAAAGTCCTCTGGCCTTCTTATCTTGTAGCTCCGTCAACATCAACCTTCTGAATCCCCCAGCATAATTCTGACTGCCTTCGGTATTTCTGGTTTTGGTATAAGTAGTGGGCCGAACACTACTACTTCTTACTTCCTCTTTTCCTTTTTCCCCCTATTCGTTTCCACTCTTGTCTCCACGTCGCCTGCCCTTGGGCCTACTCCCCAACGGCTCCACTTCATCGTATTCATTCATCGGAACTTTTCCTCCACTTGCTGTGATAACTCCATCATCTCTACCAAATTTCTTGGTTCAGGATCTGTACTTCGAGCCAAATTTCTTCTATTAGCCCATTCATGAAAGTACTTTCCAGTACCGAATCAGGTAAGTCCGAGAGAGGGGCGGCTAACTCGAGGAATTTACTGGTATACTCATTCACTGTTCCGATCTGCTTCACCGCTAATAGACGTTGACGTTGTGTCCCCTCGTGAGCTGGACGAAATTTTTGCGTCACCAAATTTTTGCACTCCTGTCAATCCACTATGGGCTGACGGCTCTCCACCCACCGAAACCACGCCAGCGCATCTTTTTCCAGACTCATCCCTACAAGCTCCATCTTCTCCGCTTCAGTGAACCTACCCACGGAGAAGAACCATTCAGCCCTATAGATCCATCCATCTGGGTCATCGCCCCCAAAAGTGGGCATTTCAATCCTCCAAGTTTGACAATCTCTCCGGAAATCGCTTGGGCGTGCGAACCCAGAAGGTGGCTCGACACGGTCACTGGCCTCATTGCACCAGTCATTACTCTCAAAATGTTCCTCCGGCGCTACTGGGGTCTTCCCCAGATCTCTCCTTCGATTGGGCTCGGGTTGGGGTTCTTCGAGTGGGCGCTCCTCGGGTCGGGTTTCTACAGAATGATCAGGAATTGTCATATGTATGAGCCATAGGTTGGAGGGTTGGACCTTCAAATCCAGATTTTCAATTGTATTTGGTTGAGAAATTAATATCAGAATATACAAATTCCATACCTTGTTCCCAGATCTTATCATTGGTATCATAGCAGTTGTTCCTGGACAATGGTAGCTAAGAAGGCTGATAATCGGATGGAAGGACTGGAGAAGGATTTGGAACTATTGAGAGAAGAAAGGCGACGAGATGAAGAGGAAATGCAAAGATTGATCAGTCAGGCACACCAAGAATTTCAGTGGCAACTGAGTCATTCCGCTCAAGATTGGCAACGGCGAATGGACGAACATAGTGAGGAGCTTCAAAGGAAGATGGAGGAAACAAATAGGGAAATGGGAGAACGTTTGAGGTCAGAAATAAGAAGTATGATGATATCGGTGTTGCAAACGTGGATAAGAAGTGAGGGTCAGCTTTACTAACGAACTAACTGAATATAAGGGCTAATAGTCCAGCATACCCCTCTGCACTATTTCTCACTACAAGAAAATTTAGTTTCAGCAACCAAATTCTCAGCAACCATAGTAAAATGGTTACTAATTATATACATTTTGCAACCAAAAATTACTTGGTTGCAATATATAAGTTACGTATATTTTTTACCGACCAATCAATACTTGGTAGCTATAGATGGTCACTAAAACTTACAATTTATGGATAATAATATAACGACCAAATTTAACAATTTTAGCGACAACTTTAATGGTCACTATAGAAAATTATTATTAACAACCAAATTAACAACCAATTATTGAGTGGTCACTACAAGTATTTCAAATTTTTCATCAGCAACCAATAAATTTGGTTACTAAATTTACATGACCAAATTCTCAGTAACCATAATAAAATGGTTGCTAATTATATACATTTTGCAACCAAAAATTACTTGGTTGCAATATATAAGTTACGTATATTTTTTACCGACCAATCAATACTTGGTGGTTATAGATGGTCACTAAAACTTACAATTCATAGATAATAATATAACGACCAAATTTAACAATTTTAGCGACAACTTTAATGGTCGCTATAGAAAATTATTATTAACAACTAACTATTGAGTGGTCACTCCATGTATTTCAAATTTTTCATTAGTAGCTAATAAATTTGGTTGCTAAATTTACATGAATTCTTTACAGCAACCACATTATATGATTATTAAAGAAGTATTTATAGCAAAAAATAATGATAGCTAAGTATTTTAGAAAAGATGAAAAGAGTTCTTTAGATTCGGTCCATATAGTTTAAATTAGTTTAAAGGTTCATTCTTATAATAATTAATCATTATAATTTAATTTATATTAATTTTATAATTCAAAATATATTTTCATTTGAGGAAGAAGTTATCTAACAAAATTTATTGATTGGTAATGTTTGGTAATTTAATATTTCATTTACCTTTAGTTAATTAAATTAGTGAACTTTTATTTAGTACGTAAATATAGACATATTACTTTCAATATCTTTTCATTTAAAAATCAAAAGTTAAACATAAATTTTAGGTTACAATCTAACTTGAAATGTTAAATCTAGTAAGAGATGTTAAAAGCTCAAAAACCGAAAATGAAAGCCAATATATTGTGACTTTTGTGGGAATAACATTAAAAATATGGGATTATAAAGAACATCAACTTTGGGTCAATGTCATTAGCGTCAATACCTCTCTCCAAGGAACAAAGGGGAAAAAATGAATTATATTAGTATATGCATAATGGGAAACATATATAGACCCAAACATATGTTCTTGTTAAAATTTCCAATGTGATCTAGATGAATTATAAATATGAAACACGAATTTTAAAAAAAATTCAATCAATGTCTAAACGAGATTAAGTGTAAACGTAAAAGAGAATCCTGAAAGCTAACAATAGAAAATAGCATATTACTGTCATATGAGTCCTAACATATTTAAATCTTCTCTCAACATGAATTTCTTTCAATCTACTTTCCTTTCATTGATCCAATAAACAAACCATAATAATAATAATAAATAAAAAGTAGTCCATTAAACGACTCCCAAGTTCCAACTTCACATTACATCGCATTAAAAAAGCATAAATAACCAAAATAATTAATTTATATAATCAACTAACTTCCATCTTAGTAAAAGATGGAAGAAAAGTTAACATAATAAAAGAAAATAATTAATAAATATGCCAAACTTCTATTAAACACGTTTGGATATGAAAAAACACTTACCAATCAGATTGATTAATAATTTCAGAAAAACTTCTGCCTGTCATCTTTTCAACGCATTTCACCACAACTTCAATAGTTGTTTTTTGTAAAGCTAACTCAACCTTTGTACTCTCCAATTCCTCTTGTGTAGTTGCCAACTCCTCTTCTAATCGTACTCGATTTGATGATGTCTCGAAAGTAGAACCATAATTAGATTTTTTTTTAGATAAGCCTTTCGATTTGACATACATAGAATTTTCTCCTAGCACTTGGATGCAAATTTGTTCTGCACTCATACGAGGAACATCCTCCGATAAATTTTCTTGTTCTTCTCGCAATTTTTTCATTTCAATCTGTTATACAAAAATCAGAAAATTTGTTCATATTAAATATAACGATGATACATAATCTAAATGAGATTACAGCAAAGAATCTATATCCAATTTTTTGCAAAAGAAATATTAGAATGTCTCATTCGGCTTTACCAATGGAGTTGCACCGGTTGTTCAACGAGATACTTACAGTTATTCCAAAGAAAATAAACATAAAAAATAAAAACATAAAATACAACTTACACAGTTTGCCTCGACCTCTTCATCAGCCCATCCCACTTTAGGATTGTAAAATTGAGCCTCGTACATATCAATATCGTCCAAATTCTGTAACATAGAAATTGTAAATAAAAAATCATTTATATAATTTTGTCAAAAAAGGAAAAATGAATGAAGTAAGTAATTACATGCTCATATTGATGTCTTTGCATTTAGATTTCGTTTCCAATTTGTGATTGTGTTTCATTTTTTCCTATTGTTGGATTGAGTCACCGAGATTTTCTACAACACATCAAATAGTTTAGAATTATTATACAAAATTTCTTAAATAATCTATAAATAAAATTCAAGTGCATTTATTATAAATACTAAATTTAAATAAAATGATAATATATACCTTAAATTTTTCATCTCCCAAAAGTCACACAACCAAAGCCAATCATTAAGGCGAGTAGAAAGTTTTTCATAAACACTTTGTTTCGCCAACGCCAGACCACCTTCAGCTTTAATTTTTTGAAAATATCTATGAACATTAGACCGAAAAGTGGAATATTGCCTAGAAAATGATTTCCATATGCAATGAACAACATGGGGCTCATCCACTTCATAACTTAGCTTATTCTACATTGAGAAAAATAGAGATATGTTACATTATATTATATAAAAAAAAATAGAACAAAATATTATTAAAGTGAATAGAAAAAAGAAAAAAACTTACAACTAACTTTCTGAAAAGATCTTCTTTTTTCTCATTTGGAATGTTTGCCCAGCCCTCAACTTGCATTGGCGCTTCCAGTCTAATCAAAACTCCAATCTGAGTTGCATGTTTAGAACTATGCTCCCCGACGGGCTTGTTAATTCCCTTAGGAATAATAATTTTAGGTTTTTCCCCACATTTACGTGTATACTTTTGGGTGTTTAACCCTCTAGTAAGACCACGACCTCATTTTCCACTTACCTCATCTTAGTTAAGAAAAAAAATTGAAGTTAATCATTAATTGTTAATAACAACGTACTAATAAAAATGTAATAAACTTTATTAAATTTAATATTACCATTATTAGCATCAAATATTTTGTCAACAGTCTCCGTTGAGGGATCTATTAAAAAATAATTATGAAATACATAATAATAAGTGCAATATAAAAAGAAATTTTTATTAAATATTACCTCTAACATCTGATCTGATACTCTCATTTGGTGGATTAGGGGTAGATTGCCCTTTGAACTCTTCCATTGACACTGTAATGGTAAAAATATCAATAGAGTTTTACTTGTAAAAAAAATATTTAACTTTTAAATATTTAAAATTGGAAGATAAATTACCTTGATCTCTATTATTATTATGTATCATTGTCCGTCTAGTTCCCGAACTTGAAATGTTTATATTGCTAAAGGTTTTTTTCGAAGGAAAAGCCACCTTCTTATATTTATTTGACACTACAACATTGAAAATCCAATATTAACATAAACAAGCATACAAAACAATTACAACTAAAATCAAATTAAAATAAAATTATTACCGCCTAAATTTCGGGGTAAAGAATACTCAGTTGGGCCATCATTCGAGTCATTCACTGCTGCCAAAGCATTAGACAACAACAATTTACGTTTGAATCGATTGTATCATTTAATGTTGTCACGTCGCACTTAATAACTCTTTTTTACGCTTTAGTATTGTACTCATTTTCGATCTTGTAAAAAAATACAACAGGTATTAGCTATCTATTAAATAAGTAGGAATGAATAAGTCGCAAATTTATAGGGTCAGGTTACTTTCCAGAACCTTAATATTTTTAATATAAACGTTTCCTAATTAAGAAAGTTTTAGCAAATTTACGAACAGAAAATTCAATGTTCTAACCAGCTTAATTATATATATATTGACCATTCAAGCCAAATCAAAACTTTACTGATGTCAAAGCAAACAAAATAAAGTTCATGCGTGAATAAGTCAAGTTACTCTTATAATGATGACACATGTGAAACATAAAATCAAATGACATTTGAATAAATTTAGAGTAAAAGATTGAATTAAAAAATTTATTAGGAGCAAGTGCTACTAGTAAATTATAACTTGTTATTTAATTTAATTTTAAAACATTTTTGTTTATAGGAATGTCACAAATAAAATTTTAGTTCTATAAATTTCTAATACACTTGGTGGGACACTCTTACCTCTTACATGTTTCTTTCACTTTAAAATTTTAAAATTTAGTATTCAAAGATATCTTCAAATAATCATATGACTCTCATGATTGTCAAAATGTTAGAAAGCTCCAACATCATCTTTAGCCTTATTTGCCCTCTAGTTAAAATGTCAAAATGCTTACTTTCCGAACCTTAATAACCTCTATATGGGTTTTAGCCTCGCTCAATGCTAAAAGTAAGCGACTACGGGTGATTAACAACAAAAGAAATACCCAAGTCATTGAAGTCGATACCTAATGGCACATAGAAACATCGATTTTGTATCCAAGCCCATTTCATCGACCTTTGTAAAGTAATGCTAAATATTCAATCTATTATCTTCTTTGGTATCTTGCCCATCATTCATCAGATGAAATATGCTGATCAAGTTTTGGAGTCCTGTGAATCATTGGATACTTTTAAGAATGGCCCAGGAAACATTATGATTGAAGTTTCTATTGCTGGTATGATTTACTTTTCTTATTTTGGGAAGTTATAATAGCATCACCTTTTCCAATGTGCCCTGGAGTTATAAGGCACTCTGGTGCCTGTTATGACCAACACAAATGAGGGTTTCCTACCTATGAGCAACTTTATTGACTAACAGATCTGAGATTTGTTAGTTTTCCAATAAGGATGCATCAGCAGTAAACTGCTTCCTAAGATAGGCAGCTTCTGAAAGGAAATTACCTACTTTTCACTTTAAGTTTGTTGAACATGATTCTATTAGAAATATATTAGTTCTTGCCTTCTTGGATTGGAAAATGCTAGTGTCAAGGTCTTATATAAACTTCATATAACAACACATATCTGAAACTATGTTTTTACACCATGGAGCAGTTCGCTTGCCGTGAAAAAATTGAGCTGGGAAATTTTTACTTTGAACTGAAGTAGAACTTTGAAATCCTCATAACCCTGTTATTTTCTTAATGCTGTAAAGATGTAATATAGACTGCAGAACCTTTAGGGCAAGTTTGATTTTGCGTACAACACCTATTTAGTGAACCATAATTCCTTTGTTTTTTTTACTGTCAAGTACACATTTATATACAACTTAATAAGTTTCTTTTGATTCATGTTTGACAGGATGGGCTCAAAAGCTTCAACAATTTCTCATATCAGGCCAAAAATATGGTGATTTGACCATATTTTTGCATTGCAATTGATTTGGTCCATCAGCTCTATTTCAAGTTTGTTACTTACTCCAAAACTTTCCAAAATTCTGCACGTATGAATCATAAGGATCACTCTCTTTTAGGTTCAATTTTCATAGAAAAGATATCTCCTTTCTGTTTTGCACTCTTATAAATGATTTGCTTGAAGCAAATTTTACGAATCATGATCCCCTGCTTTCTATCTTTCCTTTTTCACTTGATTGATTTGTTAGTACGTAAAGGAGACCTTATTACGTACCTCAGGATCACGTGAAAGGATCAAAAACGAAGGTAATGCGGAATACCTGGATTCGGTTCCATCTCGGATTCCAACACCGATTTCGAGCTCTAAATGTCTCCGAATCTCCCGGGTCCTTTAGTGGAAAGCGTTCATCGACGTTCGGGCTAGGCCTTTCTACAGTTTTCCCATCGTTCCGAGCTTCCTTAATGGGTCAGGAACCTTATGCTCGTGAACGTTCTTATGAGCAACTGCAGGAGACCTAACCTATATATAGCTTCCATATCGGGCTTCCCCATCACAAGGCCGATATGGACCCGGTCCACACTAATCGGGACCCATTTTTTACCTGGACTTTGACCCATTAATTTAGGTCATTTATTGGGCCACTTTATTATCTTTATCCGGATCAAATGGCGCAACTTAACCGGTAATTTATTTAAAAACTAAATTGCAATTAATGTTAGTCCAACCTCAGAGACATTGACAATATTACCCTTTGGGGCAAAAAATGTCTAACAATCTCCCCTTTGGACTATCATTAATTGCGGTAGACTTTAGTTTAAAAATAATTTAAAAATCCCGGTTAAGCCACGCAACTGTATAGTCGACTAAGTTTTGAAAAACAAACATTTGATCCAAAGATAACGAAAGTCCTTCATTCTGTCCCGCAGGGCTTTCGGTACCGAAAAGTATCAAATACATGTGTCATATGTGACACAGATCCAATACAATCACGCATACCTAATACCCCACTAACATGAATGGGAAAATGGAGTGTGGCAAACTACGATGATACCTTTATGATCTAAATTGTATCATCTTCGTTTGTCGGTCTTAATTTCTCTGACTTTATGCTAAACAGCATTAGAGAAATTCTTTATGTTCTCCAACTGAATGCTAAACTGCATTAGAGAACTCTTTATGGGATTAAAAACTTATATCCCCCTATGTCATGTCAACCTTTATAGCTAGCTATGTTAAACTGTATGTGTCTAAATGACATAGGCACAGGTCAATCTGTATATATGCCCAATAACCTGCAAATGCTTAAGATTGACACAAATCTTAAGACTTTTAAACGTATTATGACGATGTATGATGACACTTCATATTGAGGATAAATGATGATCATCTCTATCATAACCATCATACTATCATAATACTAGAATTTGTACAAATGTACATGGAGCAAACCTAACGATCCTCTAACCAGCAGTGTCTTACGACATCTAAACACCCATACTATATACTTGTGTTACAAACACAAGTGGGTGAAGTCCTTTTAGTTAAAGGATCGACTCACAATACTTCAGTCCTTATATGGTCCAAAACCTTGATGTCACTTTTCATGTCAACACCTTTATGACCAACTAATTGATCTTAACTGCTATGACCCTGTGATATTCTTTGTTGTTATGTAACAACACTGTAAGGATAATGTCACAGTAACACCAGATGGGTCTAGCCACTGAATGGACCACAGACCACTCAGAAATTAAATTTCTGAGTTAAGCCGTCTGCAAAGTAGCCCCTTGGCATACACTTTGCGTGCCTAGTCGAGGAAGTTACAAGTGTCTCTATGACACACTTCTACGACATTATATCATCTGCAAACTTGAACTGTAATCTTAAGTGAACTTTCCATCATCCGAACACATAGCAAACTTCAAACCTGAATACCCTACAAGGTTCAGTTTGTTGACTTTACTATATGTCAACATATAATCCTTAATACCTTTAACTATCTCAATACTCACTTGATTGTCTTCTGAAAGTCTATAACTGGGTTAACCAGATATTGACCAAACAGTCAAACAATAAATGCAATGTCCTATCCAGTGCATAACTGAGCATACATCAGTTATCCACCGTACTAGAATGCGGAACATTCCTCATAATCTCTCTTTACTTTATTCTTTGGGTACTGTACCAAAGATTATCTCTCACTGTGAGAGACAGGTGTTACTACAGGTTTATTGTCAACCGTATTAAACCTTAGTAACACATACTCAATGTATGCAATCTTGGAGAGATCAGTTGAGTGTTGAGATATGTCCTAATAAATCTTCATACCTAGGACAGAAGATGCTATACTAAGGTCCTTATGTTAAGGTTCTTAACCAAAGTTGCTTAACATCATACAACATGACCAAGTGACTTGATGTGAGCAATTTACCATCCTTATACTGTGATAGGAAGATAACTTGCTCCCCTTAACTCCCCTCAACTTCATAGTACAGGCATCTTGTAACTTTATTTTTCAAGAAGCTAGAAGAGGTCATAACCTCACCAAGTGTAAGGTGTCACCTTCAGAAGATTTACTGTAAACTATATATTGATTTGCATAACTCACAAACCATGTCAGTACTGTTTGGATCCTGGGACCCTACAGATTGTACTTCATAGACCACTTCATAAAGGTTTCTACACAGGAAGATGGTTATGACAACCTTTTGATGGAATTCTTTATCATCATAAGCTACAATTGGCTTTATCACTCAAAATGTATCCTACGAGGATACGAGAGAAAAGGTAACACAAGGTTAGCCTTTTCCTCCTGAGTGAATCCTTATGCAATTAAGCAAGTCATTAAACCATTGAACCTTATCCTGAAATCCTTCAAGTCTCAAACTTTATTTATAACTGACAAGCTTGCAGTTTCTGATGCAAATCAATTAGCTCCCCTGACCTTACTGTGCTTCATGGCTTGCATCTCGTCATTCATCGCATCCCACCACGCATCCGCATTGGGTTCAGAAACAGCTTCTGTATCAGTAACTGGATCCGAAATATGTCTAATAACATAGTCCAGTACACCTGACAGACTATGTTGTCAGATGGGATAGTAGGTCGCCTCACTCCAGTGGAATTACTTAACCTTATTAGATCTTGTACCCCCAGGAATCCCTCTATGTACAGGTATGGGTTCTTGTTCCTATACAGGTATGGTACATAAATCTAGATCCACTAGTTTTAAATGTATGAGTACTGGATACTTGACAACTGTAGTATCCACCCTACTATCATCCGAAAGGTCAAAAGACCCACCATCTTCATAGACATGGTGTTCCAGAAACTTGGTTGTTCGTGATTCCACTATTCTAGTCCTTCCTAATCTACAGTAAAATCTGTAGCCCTAAAGTGGTCGAGATATTTTACTAAATAGCAATGAAGAGAACGAGTATGCAAAATTTCTTTATAAGGATTATCCGACTGATCCTACTGAGGCAGGGCAGCCTTTTACATGAGTGTGCGTAAGGTTGAGTTTCTAATTAGGTAAATTAGTCCTGCTCTGCATTGACTTCTTTAAGTCCTTTAGGGTGGAGCCTATGCCTTTCAGCAACACACCACTTTGCTCAGAACTACTCGACATAATGAACTAAGTCACTATTCCAACTGGCTTCACATATCTGGCTTCACATATCTGGCAAACGGACTTTTAAAGTCCTGAATTATCATGTTTTCCATGATATTCTCCTCCACGGTCAAATCTGACTATCTTGATAAATTTTTCCCAACTGGTTCTCAACCTTCAGACTTTAAGCAAGAACACATGACTTTGATGTGAAGAAATTACCAAGACATGTCAGAATACTTTATAATTGCACTATGCAATTATATAAGGTCTACCGAAATACTTATGTATCAGACTCAACAAGTTAGAAGTATAAGTTGGCCCCAGTGTCCTTATTAGCCAACTTACTCCTGTGACTGTCAGTACATGTTCCAGATCATCTTAATCTAGAATTGGAAAATGCTTTCCTTAATCACTCTCTCAATCCTAGCTCTGGAAATGTGACAAACTTTATGTCACACCATGTATGACTTCTCATTCATCAGGTCCTTCATATCTTGTTTAGCATGATACGAAGAAACATATATCTAATCCGGGATAAGACACATTCTATACAAACTGTATGACAAGAAAGTTGCTCCTTCATGTTCTGCATTAAACCACAACTGTATAACAGAAGTACTAAATGCAAAACATCAACTTTCAGTGTCCTTAATTGATCAAAAGATCACATATAAAATGTGTCGTGTATATCCTAATGAGCCTTACTGTAAAGTTCAGTATATACACCCATATATATATCACTTCCCCATCTTTATTGCTGTGCACCATCAGTTCCTCCTTCCCTTATTTGGTTTCATCCTGGATATGAATTACTGCATTGTGGAACCATCCTGATCAGATGTTCCACTGAATTGTCACCGATACTTAATGCAACTATCGCAAATTAAATTCATAATTGATAAACCAAAGAGTAACCTGATGGTCTTAGTCTTCCCTTTAAACCTCATACTACTGGTTTCTTCATGTCTTCATGTCCAAGGACATGTATCGGAACTGGTTTTGACCAGCTTCAGCAAGTAGAGAAGATTTGAGCTTTCTACCTATGAACTTGATGAGCTTCATCTTTGTCTTCCCTTTAGCTGCTTTGAGGACTGTAGGAGTAACTACTATAGTTTCTCCACCTTAGCAACACAATGGGATATCAAAGCATTGAAGTCTCAACATTTTCACCTATTGTGAAAATGAATTATTCTTGATAAATACTCCATTACTCCCCTTTTCCTCTGTATACTTTATGGAGAATAATACTTTCATTAAGGCACATGTCTCAATACCGGATAAGACTTTGTACCTCAGGGAGACATTATCAAGAAACTCCTTCGCTATATCTGTGTTCGGAAGTTCACTTTGCAGATGGTTAGGTACGGATTCTTAATGGTCGTCAGATGTAATCTGTTAGACCAATCCTAGGCTTCATAGGCTACTTAAGGAGCTTCACAGTTTATGGATGTAATTGGAGATGGCTTACTCTTCCATATGGCCATTTCTACTACAGTTATCTCCATAACATTCAAAACATCCTACGTCCAATTCTTCGTCTAATTCTTTATATTGAAACCAGCAAGGGTTTCAATGACGACACTAATTTGGTTGACTGAAAAGGCGACTTCATGATAGTGAACTTTAAATCAGCACAAATGTAGGACAACAACGATACTAAAGCCATTGATAGTATCTTTCCTGAAATTCCGATCACACATATTATGAAACACCTTTGGGCTGAATACATAATATATGCAATTAGACTTTCACACATAAAAGCGATCGGAGTATAGACTATCAACTCCCCTGACACTACCACCTTTGGGTGAATAGAGCAGTTGAACAACAGTCTTCCTCCATCTAATGCCTTTATGTACATCTCAAAATTTTATGCAAGGCCAACACCTTTGGGCAGAATAACCAAACATAAAATCAGAGACATCCCCCAACATGTAAGCATAACAATCCAGAATACTGACTCGAAAGGCCACTTTAGTGACTACATTCTTACCAGCATCCAAAAAGTCTGCAAACACAAGGGATACAACTTTATGTCATCCTCACATTCTTTATGGGCATATTGTATGTGACAATGCAACCTCAATAAATGCAAAAATCCGAATGCACAATCTCATTATCACACACACGTGCTGAAGACATTCTCTGAAAACTTGATTTGAGACTTTCGTAAACGAAAAATCTCAATAGAGTGACTATTGTGCGTCACCGGATACTGAACCGACCTCCTGAGATATGACTATGTCATGCATCTCCCTTATGGCAAGTTCATTGCACGAAAATTCACTCAAAAATGGCTTCAGAATGTCTCAATTCCTATTTTTGATTGATTCTCATGCAATCCCGAATAGTGAAAATGAGACCCAAGACACGACACCTCATGTATCTCACTCATACAAAGTCCGAAGCATGAAAATTCAATCAAAATCGGATTCAGAATACCTTAATTCATTTTTCTGGAGTTAAACATTAATTTATTACAAAAGTAATAAATCCAGAAAAATAGAAAAAGGTTATTTTATAAATTTCCCGAACCCGGAAAATTGACCCAAAACACCTCGAGGAAGTTTTACGAGAAATTTGGAATTTAGGGGTTTTTAGAGCATCAGTAGCTATCCGTCTTTACCGACGCCAAGATGACGTCATCCGTCGACGCTATCGGCGACGTCGGGCGCAGTCGGGCGGCGGCGCGCGTGCTCTGCACATCGCGTCGCTGCGCTGCTAGCCATCGTGGTCAGCGCATGCATTACGCGCGCCACGCGTGCGCGCGCATCGACGGCCGGCCACGCGTCGTCCGCGTGGGCGGTCCGGATGGCGTGTGCCGCGACGCGCCGCCGTTCCACGCGGATCGGTCGCGCGAACACGAAGTCGGCGTCCCACCGCCGCGCGACACGCGACGCCCGTCATTGGAGCGACACGGCAAGACGCTGATTGGCGCGTGCACCGCACGCGCCTTCCGGACTGGCGCGCCCCACGCCCGAACCAGTGTCGGGCGCGTGTGACGGTCTTCTCAGTCTTCGACGCCGGAGGCGATTTTCGGCATCCCGGGAGCCCGTTTTTCGCTCCGTTCAGCTCGTTTTCAACCCGTTTTCCGTATCTAACCTTATGTATACTACCTTTACGCAATCAATCACGCAAAAAAGTTGAAAAACGAATCAAAAACTACGGAAAACCAAATGAGAGGAAAAACCGAAAAACCTTCGTTTCCAACAATCCGATCACGTAACCGCTCTGATACCAAGTGTTAATACGTAGAGGAGACCTTATTACGTACCCCAGGATCACGTGAAAGGATCAAAAATGAAGGTAATGCGGAATACCTGGATTCGGTTCCATCTCGGATTCCAACGCCAATTTCGAGCTCTAAACGTCTCCGAATCTCCCGGGTCCTTTAGTGGAAAGCGTTCACCGACGTTCGGGCTAGGCCTTTCTACAGTTTCCCCATCGTTCCGAGCTTCCTTAACGGGTCAGGAACCTTATGCTCGTGAACGTTCTTATGAGCAACTGCAGGAGACCTAACCTATATATAGCTTCCATATCGAGCTTCTCCATCACAAGGCCGATATAGACCCGGTCCACACTGATCGGGACCCATTTTCTACCTGGACTTCGACCCATTAATTTAGGTCATTTATTGGGTCACTTTATTATCTTTATCCGGATCAAATAGCGCAACTTAACCAGTAATTTATTTAAAAACTAAATTGCAATTAATGTTAGTCCAACCTCAGAGACATTGACAAAATTGCCCTTTGGGGCAAAAAATGTCTAACATGATTTTCAGTAGTTGTGACCTGTTCGTTTGTACTCCACTAATTTCATGTGAAGGAATGTACATAGAATGTGACTGTATAGTGGCTAAAATTTGGCCTTTGTGAAATGCCATCAAGATTGCCACATTTGTCATATGTTAGCATGGCCACCTACTTCATGACTCGTCTAACTCTGATCTCAAGTTGAAGGTGTCGGTCTTGATGTATTCTTATTATGCTTTTTGCTCTTGCAGCCCTTTATAGCTTTAATATAGAGCGGTGTTCTATTACATCTAGGATTATCCAAAAGGTCACCGATGGACTAAATGATTGCTCTGTCCTGGGACAACTTTCAATAGGTACTTAAAGAGATAATGTGTTAAAGTACACCCTCTATATTATTGCTCATGTCCTGCCTAATAATCAGTCATTTTGGCAGGACACAATCAGCTCATATCTGGAAATGTTCTCAATAATCTATTGACCAAAATTTTCATTTTGGAAAGGTTCAAGACCAAAATTCTTTACCTGGTAAAATACATTTCCATTTCTATCTTCAGATAGGGAATAGGTGTTGGCCACCTTAGATCAAAATGTTCTGAATCTGATGTTTTGATCTTTGCAGTTTTACAGAACTGAATCTGAATGGATTGAGTTTGAACAAGTCAGTTATAGATGCCCTTTCCCAACTTGCTAAAGCCTCGTCTTTTTCACAACTAATACTTGGGAGAACTGGTCTAGGAGCTTTGAGTACACTTCTGCCTTTCTTTATGTTTTTTCTGCATCCAACCTTTGCATGCAGTTTGAATTATTTATCTCTGCCTCTTATTAATTTTGCAAATTGATGGAAATTGTAGGAAGGGGCACTATAGATAATAGAATCCCTTTTCAGAGTGTGTCGAGACTCTGTGATACTTGACTTATCATTCCGTGAACTAACACCAACATACATCCACAAACTTAACAGTGATGTTACTTTCATTTGTGGAATTCTTGAGCTGAATCTTGAAGGCAATCCTACTTCAGAAGAGGTTAGTTAATTAATTCTTCACGGTGCCATTGGCATGGATATCTTTTACAATTTTCAATTGAACAAAATAACTTTAATCAGTTCCACACATTCAGGTTCTGATAGTTGTATGTTACATGAATTTAGTATTTAAGAAATGCCACATAGAAAAATAAAGTACTACAAATTTCAGTGCCATGTATTAAAGATTCAATAAGTTTTAAAGTGTTATACGATTTATCTTCAAACGAACATGCATTAACTAGTTCTTATTTTCCTTGCTCTGAATGTTTCCTGTGGGAAATGGAGGTTATATAGTTAGTGTTCCTTAGTTTGAGAAAACTTGGCAGGAAGTTATTATGGATCCGCAGTGTTCTCTGAAAGTTTTGATCCTAAACAAATGTCAGCTCAGGTACATTGGAATTCTTCGACTGATTCAGGCATTGGCAGGTTTTGTAGCAAATTAGATGGAACATTAACATTAACTGATCCAAATATTCATCATACTTACCTGCCATTTCCTTTTATGCAGAGAACGAATGTCTGCAGGAGTTCCATCTTGCTTATAATGCCATGTGTTGCAGATTCAATACGTTGGAGGGTCTCACACGTTTTCGATCATTTTCTGTTTTCTTCTCTAATTTCCAATTCTTTCTTATTTTTATGGATCAAATTGATTCACATGGTAACGTCAAGATCACATACTTTTATAATTTTTTATGGCTTTAACCTATATTAGTGACGTACTTGGCTAAGGGAATCTATTTTCATAGCTTATCTCGGAACCATTAGATTTCCCTTAAATTTCTTAATTAGTACTATTAAAAAAGTAATAATTGCCTCCTTGTACACACACATATATATATTAAAAGAAAAGAACAAAATATTAACATAAATATAAATGCAAATACCTAGACTTATAAATAAATAAGATAATAAAAATATTAACTTAATGTTTAAAAAGTATATTTTTATTTAGATGAATTTAAATATTTTGCTTTTCGAACCCTTACCCTACCATTTCCTTATTTTTCTAAGTCTTCTCCTTATTTTTCTAAGTCTTCTTTATCCTATCAGTCCATGACTTTTCGAACCCTTACCCTACCAGTTACTTATTTTTCTAAGTCTTCTTTGTTCTATCAGTCTCAGTCCATGACTTTTCGAACCCTTACCTTGCCATTTTATTTTTCTAAGTCTTCTTTATCTTATCAGTCCATGACTTTTCAAACCCTTACCCTGCCATTTACTTATTTTTTTAAATCTTCTTTGTCCATGACTTTTCAAACGTTTACTCTACAAATATTTTACCTTCTTATTTTAAAATTTTAAAATTTGTTCATACGATGGAATGTCTGAATGGATAAAGCCTCTAAAAAGAATTATTATTATTATTATTTATTAACTTAAGTTGTCTCATTTATGAAAGTCAAACAATTAGTTCTATAAAATTCCTTGTGCAACTGACAGGGATAAAGGTTACTACTCAAGAACACCAAAGTATACTATACTTGTCTAAGAAAATTTGTATATATATATATATATATATAAAAGAAAGAAAATAACAAAATATAAACAAAAATATTAATTAGTACATATGAAGCATATTCATTACGTCAAGCATAGGCTAGTCTCCCGTAATTCTAATATGCAAGGTGAAGCATGTTTATTACGTTTCATTTGAGGATCACAAACGTTACAATCATTATCTTTAATGAACTAATTGAAAAGTCATGTACGTTATATGACTCTGATTATTTTTTATCTTAATACAAAAGGTTTATAAGCTTTTCATAAAATTCCTTGTGCAACTGATGTTGATAAAGGTTACTAGTCAAGAACACCAAAGTATACTATACCTTTCTAAGAAAAAATTCTTACTAATACATTAGTTGGAGGGTTTCACACGTTTCGATCATTTTCTGTTTTCTTCTCTAATTTCCAAGTCTTTCTTATTTTTATGGATTAAATTGGTTAACATGGTAGCGTTGAGATCACATACTTTTACAACTTTTTATAGCTTTAACCTGTATTAGTGACTTACTTGGCTAATGTATATGTTTTCATAACTTATCTCGAAACCGTTAGATTTCCTTTAATTTCTTAGTGCTATATATATAAAGAAAGAAAATAAAATATAAACAAAAATATTAATTAATACATATGAACAAGTATGGAATGATGCTGCGAGTTGCAATACTTTTATGAATATAGCTACTTTCTTTCCATCTTTATTATCACTTTATCTATTAAATAGTTAAACAAGATATGTTATAAAGCTTAATCTATAAAAGTATAACCATAAAAGAATTATAAAAGGTGATTAAATATGCAATGTGAAGCTACAATAAAATTCATCTATATATAAGTAGAAATGACAATGATAAAGTATGAAGTGGTACAATTGATACCGATATCCATTTCTGGTCAGAAATGTCGATTATATTAATTACGCCTAATATGAGGATCACGAACATCATAATCATTATCTTTAATCAACTAATTAAAAGTAATACACGATTACAATTATTATGTATTTTCTTTAGTTTGTTTAATTTTCCTTAGTTCATGCTAGTCTATTTATTCATATCTTTGTAGATACTTTTATGTATGAATTATTTTCAAGTAATTAACACTGCAAGACATGAAAAAAAACTTTTGTTTTTATGAACCGCTTATCCAACCATTTACAACCGAAGTGATGAACACGACAAGTCCTTATCATATATTAGAAATATATGATAAAATTAAAATTTAACGAACTTAAATTTTAGAAAATTTAAAATATTTTAAATTTATGATAAAATTTATCGAATATATGATCAATTTTAATTTTATCATATATTCAAGAAATATATGATAAACTTAAATTTTAAAGGACTTAAATTTTAGAAAATTTAAAATATTTTATTTTGACAATCTTTTATAACTTATTTTTATTTGTTTAAAATTATTGTGTTGATAAAATATTATCATTATTTCATAATGCATTTTATTCTATAGTTTTATGGTTTTGATTATTTTAATCTTAATACAAAAGTTTATAAGCTTTTCAAAATGATAATCTCCTCAATGTTAAAATATAATTTTTATTTTGAAAACAATTAAAATATTTTGTGAGTTTATTCATGATAATTATTTATGTTTATTTAATTACTCTTATTTTGATTTTACTCTTCATTGATTAAGACATAGACTTAGTTGCACATCACATGCATCTCAACCTATAGAAGGATAAAATTATATAATTATATAATTTTATCTAAAATATTATATTTATTTGTGTGTGTGTGTGTGTTATTTTAGATAATTATATATAATTATCTAAATTTTATAAAAATTAATTAGTTTAATTGTTTGAATTCTCAATAATTAAAATTATGAATTTTCTTTCAATGTATTCACATATAATATTATCAATAATAAATTCCTAATAATAGAATCATATAGTATAATATAATTCCTAATAAATTCTCAGTCGTTTTAAGTTTTCCTTCTCTTTATTTATACAGTTTTACAATTTTATAACTTTATGATACATAAGTAACTTAGTAGGTAAAGGAGGATTTTCTAAACAATTTAAAGTTAAGCTATCATCTTTTGATGATTTGTATGTATAATTCTACAAATATTTAAATTAAAACATGAGAAAATTTTTATTTTGAAATTAGAATTAAAATAAAATAAAAAGTAAATCCTAATTATTGTGCTTTTTCTTTAATTCTTATTTTGCTTTGTCTCACCAACACAATAATAAAATTGTTTCATAAGACGCCTCACGTAAGAATAATATGTATATATATATAGCCACTTGAATTCTTTATCTCATAAATTAAATATGAATGACTAATTAAATAATTATCTTTAAATAAATTATACAAAAAATAATTAATTTAATTTTTTAAACAATAAGTTCTCTCTTAAAATAAAATAAAATTTTAATTATGCAATCTTACAAGTTTATATTATTTAATCTTTTCAAGAAAGTCATTTAACTAAATTTCGGTAATTAGTTTTATAAAATTCTGTTGCAAATGATGGTGATATCGGTTAATAGTCAAGAACACCAAAGTATACTATACTAGTCTTAAGAAAAATTTTGTCTTTTCTTCCCAAACTATTCAGTCTTCCTTTTTTCTGGTACTCTACTCTCCAACCAATGCATTAGTTGGAGGATCTCACACGTTTCAATCAATTTCTGTTTTCTTCTCAAAATTTCAAGTCTTTCTTTTACTTTTTTATGGATCAAATTGATCCACATGGAAATGTCAAAGGTCACGTACTTTTTCAACTTTTTATGGCTTTAACCTATATCAGTCACTTCCTTGGCAAAGAGAATCTGTTTTTATATATAGCTTATCTCGGAACCATTTTCCTATTAATCCATATATGTATACACTTTTCTCCTATAAATTATTACCAATGTGCTCAATACGGCTATATATATATATATATATATATATATATATTTTATTTATTTGCTTTTTCTCATAAAATATAAAAAATTAATTAGTTTAATTTCTTGAACTTTTAGTAATTAATATTACGAAAGCCTCTTATGATAAATGACACTCTTTGTATTGTTTAATATTAATACTAATATTTTTAAAAATGAAATCATTTTGAAAATTGACATTTAAGAAAGATGTTATCGTTTATCTCATTAATTATATAGGAATCATAAATTATATAATTATTTTTAAAAATATATATATATAAATTAATATTTTAAATGATTAAATCCATGAAGTTCACCTTCATAATAAATGATGGTGATATCTATTATTAGTCAAGAATATCAAAACAAAATAATGAGGTCTATTTACTTTCTTAATTGTTTCAAGTTTTATTTTTCCTATTAGATCTCAACTAATAGGTTACTTATTGTCAGTTCTGTCTCTGTTACTTATTTAAGAAGTGATAAAATTTTAATTCTATACCCTTTCAAAAAATGTATTTTAATAGTTTTTCAGAATTATTTTTATTTATTTTGTTAACAAAAAGATGAGTGAATATTAAATTTGACCTTCTTACCTTTTTGTCTCCCCGTTTGTTTTGCTCCAAAAATTTCTTCATGTGATGGGACCACCACCACCTTGAACATGTTGAAGCACCCACTGGATGAGAGTCTCCTATAAAGGGATAATTGCAGGTCTTGATGATTTATTGAATACGAAACTACAATAGAATTCTTCTCTTAGAATAGAGAAGTAGAAATGGCAAGGATAAACTACCAACTGCGTTTAACAATAGTAGTAATGATGCTGCTGAAATCATTGTTATTACTACTGCAAGGCCGGGGCTCTAATGCGTGTCTGGAGGAAGAGCGAGTTGCTCTCTTGCAGCTCAAAGCTTCTTTTAATTACCCACATCCCGATGAATCCTACGGAATGCGTACATGGGGGAAAGACGTTGACTGTTGTAAGTGGTATGGTGTTGACTGTTGTAAGTCGAGTCTACGAGCTCAGTCTTGACTATCTTAGGGATGGAGAATCTGTACATAATTGGTACTTCAACGCCTCGATGTTTCTTCCATTTCAAGAACTCCGAAGCCTTAATTTACAGCACAATCATATTGTTTGCTGCGTGGAGAATGAAGGTTCTTATTTTAATTGCCATTGTTTGGTTCGTAAAGAATGAAGGTTCTGAACACTTTTATTTTCTTATCAAATAACTCAAATACAAATTATCTCTCAAACTTGTAATATTCTTGATATGCAGGTTTTGAAAGATTTGCGAATACGATCAATCTGGAGTATCTTGATTTTAGTTATAATAAACTGGGAAATGCTATCTTACCTTTCGTAGCTGGTTTTTCATCGGTGAAATCCTTATACATCAATGAAATTGGACTGACAGGAACAAGTGGTAAATTTGAGTTTACCCATTCTAATTTTAACTGTCATGAAAAAGCTACGTTTAACCATATATATTCATAATATTAGCTCATACAATGAAGTATTGAAGAACTGCATAAGCTGAGGAACTTAGAGATCCTTTGCTTGGGATATAATGATTTAGACAACATCTTACCATTGTTGCATGGATTTCACTCTCTCAAAACTTTAGATATTTCTTACACTCAACTAAAAGGTTCAATCAACATGAAAGGTCAGTTGATATTCTCTTTTTAATCGTTAAAAGAAACGATATTTGGATTTAATTGTGTTAATAATATCTAAGCAACTTTGCTTTTTTTGGTTGCTCGCAAGACTTGGTTGCCTTGTTCAATCTGGAGGAGTTACACGTTGGCGGAAACAACATTGACAAGTTTCTTGTACCAAAAGGTATACTTAAATCTTATTTAATAACATAATTAATTATACACTGCACATAATTTGTTCACTCATTTTGGGTATATACACTTACTTAAACCATGTATGTTCTTTTTTATTTAAATTAAATAAATGTATTAGTTAGAATGCAAGCAAGCCACCATAAATAAACTTTGACAATTGATTTTATATTTAGTTATCAATAAATTGCTTCTTGTAGATATTGAAGGTCAAAGCAACATAAGTGTGCTTTCGCTAAACGACGGTGTTTGCAACGGAAGTAACTTTCAACTAGAATCGTTAAAAGCATTCGCTAAACTCGAATCTCTTCATTTAAAAAATAATAATTTTACAGGAGTATTATTTCCACAAGGTAAGTTAAGCATATATTTTTATTTGAATTAAAATTAGAATTGTCTTTGCACTTATGTTAAATTTTATATAACTTTTTTTTCTTTTCTTCAAAATAGAGTTGAATAATGTGAAAGAGTTATACTTGGATGACTCTTCTTTGGATGTGAACTTTTTACAAAGTCTTGGTGCTCTTCGTTCTCTTCGGACTTTAAGCATGGACTCGATCAATGCAAATATCTCCACTTTCCAAAGTAAGTCTATAAAATGTTTCAGTTATTCAACTTATTATTTTCTTTTTGACTAATCTTTTCCTATAATTGCAGGCTTGTCTAATATCAATACCTTACTACAGTCAACTGCAAGCATGACTTCACTTGAGACTTTATCTTTGTCACATTCTAAGCTCAATGGTAGCATTCAAGGTTAGCTAATTTCCTTAACACTAAAATTTCAAGTCTCTACTTATTGTCTATCCCTCTAATCTCCTTCTCTTTAATATACATTTAGGCTTATGCTACCTCACAAATCTTCAAGAGCTCGATCTTTCTGGCAATAATCTGAGTGGTAATCTGCCACATTGTTTGGTGAATTTGACACTTCTTCAAAAACTGGATCTCTCTTATAACCACTTTGGTTCTGCGGATTACTACCGAGCAGTGCGTTCAATTGAAATCCATCGTCTTCTACCTTACATGATGAGCAGGCGTGAATATACCAAAACAAGGAAGGCTCGTCGGGGTGACAACCCGATTAGCCACTCCGACGCTTCAAGTAAGCTTTTGGTGTAGGAAGGATTGATGAATTCGAGAAAGCGAATTAGGTTATGATCGCATACCTGAATTATGGGAGAATTATACCTTATATACGATTTTGCAGCTAGGTTTAGGCAAATACGTGTTTGCATGGGAGTTTCCTTCTGCTAATGGGTCATGAATGTGTGAATCGAGCCCGGGTTAAACGATGAGTATAGGACTGACCGATTGGCCTTCGTGATTGGACTCGGGCCCAAATATAGCCGACCCGACCATAAGCCCCCCCTACTCCTCGAGTCTGAGCGAAGAGAAGGGTCGAGGGAGTATGTTGGGACGTTGCTCACCTGCGGCTTCATAGCTCGTAAGCAGGATAGCTCGTCATGTGGTTAATCGGTCGGTCATTGGCCTTGTAGCTCGTTCATGGGACAGCTCGGGCAGTTTCAACCGGTCGGATGATTCAACCGATCGGATGCCGACCTGTTGCGCATGACTGCTCGGATGCTGACCGGTTGGGTATAATTGCTCGGATACCGACCTGTCGGGTATAACTGTTCGTTCGAGAATAGGTCGACTGATGGCCCCAACTGATCGGTCTTTGGCACTTATTGCGTGACTGCTTGTGCGAAGACGGATCAGTTGGTTATCATTGGTGAGCGTGTGAGGCATTTATTGTAGACGGCGCGTGCTGTCTGACGGCTTTCAGAATCTGAAGCGTATCGTCTTTGTAACCGTTACCCAGCTGTCCCGTACGTCCTTTCGACTGGTCGTGTCGTTTCGATCTTGAATATCCCTGATTCTCCTCAGATCCTGCCGCGTGTCCGAGACTGCTCGGATTTTCGCCACGCGTCGTAGTCTGATTTGGTCACTTTCTAGGGTTTCTACTGCCTTCCCTCTATAAATACTCATAGATGACGAGCTGTGACGGTTTTTACCTTTTGCTCTCGTACTGTAATCCGCATTTTGCTTTCACTTGCTCTCAAATCATTCGCGGTTCTCCGAAACTTCTTTTATTTCGCCGTCCAATTTACCTACTTCTTTCTAAATAGGTACGTTCTTTTGTTCTTCATTCCCTCTCCATTTTTTTAGTGCTTTTTCTTGATAATCATGTCCACGGGTAGTTCTGGGAGCATGGTCGGAGGTATGGAGGAAGTGTCGATGAGAGAGAGGAAAGACGGTTTAGTTGTGGAGTTGCCGCCTAAGACTGCATCGTCGATGACTGTTGGGGAGTTGAACAGATTGTGCATCAAGTATAATATCCCAACGGCTTGGGGGCCTCGATTGGCCTTGAAGCATGGCGGATCCACAAAGAACTTTAGTGGATACTTCGCCGTCTCCGGAGCTTTTTCTCGATGGCGGCTGAGGCTCCCGTCGCCCGATTGTGGGCGAGGTGTGCGCCTGTTAAGATTCTTGCCGAGTCGATTCCTCCGAACAGATTGGAGGTTCATAAATGGGTTGGCTTCTATGCCACCAGCTCGCCATCTTCCTACCGTCGGCATTCTGCGCCATTTCACGAGGATGAGCTACGATCCGAGCTCGAGGCTGGAATCCCCTTTCTTGATGTCGAGATGCTCGGTATCGCCTGGCCAGGACACCCTCAAAATTTCTTCCTGGCGGACGAAGTATTTCTTCGTGAAGTCCCCCGGATCTTCCTCCGAGTGCCGACCGTGGAGGTATCCTTTGGCCGAGCAGTGGAATGATTCGTCGACCTTGTCCCTCAGCAAGGAGGAGTGGGAGGTGGTCCGTCGTATCAAGGAGCTCGGCAGATACGATTTTGCCAGCTCATTCAGGGGTATCCTAGGGGGGCCTCGGCCTTGTTCTCGTCGATCCCCCTCCACGGATTAGCGGGCTGAGGAGGAAACCGCCTCGTCCGGTTGACTCCTCGTGATTGTATTAATTTTGAACTTATATCAATTTTGTTTTCTAACTCAATTTAATTATTGTGCAGCCATGGTGAGGATGCCCACCCAAACTTCCACGTCAAGGAAGCAGGCCTCTGGGAAGAAGGGGAGTGAGGCGGAGACCGGTGAGGGCCTCGCTTTGTCCATGGGGTTGGTCTCCTTGTCTGCGCCAGTGGGTGCTCCTCCTGCCGGGGATCTTCCTGTGGCGTCGGAGCCACTAAATATTGTTCCAGTGGTAGAGGAGGAGGAGGACGCGGGCCCTCCTCTTAAAAGGAAGAGGTTGGTTCGATTGGGTGACCGCCCACCTCGCCAGGTCGGTGCAGCCGGGGTGAGTAATCAGAAAAAGGGGAAAGAGAAGGCACAGGCCGTGAGCCTTGGGCAGTGGGAGCCTGCCATTAAATTGGGAAAGGACATTACGCTCGGCGACCTCGAGGTGTCCCGCTACCTTGCTGAGAGGGTTACTCCCCCGGCGGACGAGGGGTTTATGGAGAAGAAGGGAACACTGAGTTGAGTTCCCACTGCATGCGTCTTGGTATGCGGTGCGACAATGTCTTTTGCCGTCTTTGCAGCTTGGAGACTCTGGACCAGAGGTTCAGGATCTCCATGATCGATGATGAAGGGCTTGAAGGTGGTGGCGAGGTGAAGGAGGAGGGACCTCCTTCAGCTAAAACGATCTCTTGAGGAGGAGAAGTCGGCCCAGGAGAGGGAGGTGGGAGCTTTGACGGCTCGACTGGCCGAGGTAGAGGGGAAGAGGGACAAAGAGAACAAGGAGTGGAGGAAAACGGTGAGGGCGAAGAGGGAGATCAACAAAAGGTGCCGCCAGGACTGCCATTCCGCTGTGACGGAGAGAGACAGAGCGGAGAGAACCTTGCGGGAGGTGCGGTGCTCCGTGCGGGAGCAGCAGATTGAGGCCATTAAGAGATGGAAGAGGCGGTTCTTGTACGAAGAGAGTTTAGAGCTCGCCTGCGAGTTGGCCCTTTCGATTTTGAAGAGGGGCCACGAGCTCTATACTCCTGAAGGGGTGGCATGCCCTTCTTTTGAAGACTATGCCGAACCGCTTATTCCTCAAGCTTTCGGGCTTTCTTTGGAGGGGATCACAAAGAAAGTCGAGGGGGAACCGGTCGATGTTCCGGATGGGAGGCTAGATTTCAGCTCCGAAGAGGAAGAGCTCCCTCATGATGTTCCTTCGGTCGTTTCCCCGGGTCCCGCTACCCCCATTGTGACGATCTCAGGGGAGGAAGGGCTTTATGAAGATGTTTCTCCTGCTGCTCCCTTGGTTCCCACTTCTACCTCGTCTTTTCTGCCGGCTCCCGAGGTTTCCCCCGGGAATTCTCCTTCTCCTTCTCCTTCTCCTTCGGCTGTTCATAGCCCCCCTTCTCCCCAATTGTAGTGCTCACCTGGTCGGGCTTGTGACTAGGGCTAATTAAAATCAATGGACTTTACGTTTGCTTCATTTGTTGATTTTTTCCGTATTTATGCTCTTTACCTTAGATATATGTTGAGTTTTAAAGTTGCTCGTAGTCGGCCGAATTGAGCGATCGCAATGATCGATTATGGAGAATGCCGAGCGATGGCATACCGAGCAATGGCGATGGCGAGGGACCCAGGGATCTCGTCCTGGTGACCCGACCGACCGTAGTCGGTATATGGAGAATGCCGAGCGATGGCATACCGAGCAATGGCGATGGCGAGGGACCCAGGGATTTCGTCCTGGCGACTCGACCGACCGTAGTCGGTATATGGAGAATGCCGAGCGATGGCATACCGAGCAATGGCGATGGCGAGGGACCCAGGGATCTCGTCCTAGCGACCCGACCGACCGTAGTCGGTATATGGAGAATGCCGAGCGATGGCATACCGAGCAATTGGATTTTCTACTCTTGGCCTCGTGCAATCTAACTCTTAATTGCCAAGAAATTTGTAACCCCTTTATTAATGATAACGAGGGCGTGGGCCATTAAAAAACCTGTCTGGCAGGGACAGGAAAAAGGTACCCACATGTATACAAAAGGGAATAATAAGGAAGAATTGACAAAAATATAACTTATCTATTGGTAGAAAGCCTTCAAATTCTGGGAGTTCCAAGGCCTCGGTAGAATCTTCCTTTCTCATCGCTTAGGATGTAGGAGCCGTGCCGACTTGTTTAACCACTCGATAGGGTCCTTCCCACATCTGCCTCGAAGTTTTCCAGATGTTTTCCACCGCCTCGACTTTTCGTGGGGCGTATCCACCTACCTTTACATTGCTCGGTTTAACCCTTCTGTTATAGAACCTGGTCGCCTTTTGCCTGATGGCTTCTGAACGAGCGGCTGCCCTTTCTCTATCCTCGCTAAGGAGAACGAGCTCTACTCTGCGGGCTTCATCATTTCGCTCTTCTTCGTAGGCCGACACCCTCTGATTGTGCAATGCTGCTTCTACTGGAACCAGGGCTTCCGCCCCGAAGGTCATTCTGAATGGAGTTTCCCCCGTGGCTCCGTTCGGTGTGGTTCTATATGCCCACAAAACTTCATCTACTTCTTCCACCCAGGTCTTTCGGCCATGCAGGCGCTTCTTCAGGGCGTTCATTATCTTTTTATTGGTGTTCTTCGCAAGACCGTTGCTTTGCGGATGGGCTACTGAGGTCAGTTGTAGCTTGATCTTCAGTCGGTCACAGAAGTCTCTGAACTTGGCGTTGTCAAATTGCCGACCATTATCTGTAACCAATACCATGGGCATCCCGAAGCGACAAAGTATATTTTTCTTCACAAAGTTTTCAACCTTCCCCTCGATGATTGTAGCAACAGATTCTGCTTCCACCCACTTAGTAAAATATTCTACTGCTACTATCAAAAATTTCTTTTTTCCGGGACAGAGAGGGAAAGGCCCCAGTATATCCATTCCCCATTGGACGAAAGGGATAGGGTGACTTACAATTTTCATCCTCTCAGTCAGCTGGTGAGACAGATTGCTGTTTTTCTGGCAGGATTCGCATCGGTCGACCCTTTCTTGACAGTCTCTTCTCATCGTCGGCCAGTAATAGCCTTGTCTGATCAACCGGTGAGCCAGCATTCTGCCTCCTACGTGATTTCCGCACATCCCTTCGTGGACTTCGCCATTGCTCGCCTTCGGCTTCTTCTTCATTCGACATCGAAGGAGCGCCGGTCGTAAGACCGCCTATATAGAGAGTCATTGACAACCGTATTCTACCGCTTTATCCTTAACTTCTTGGTCGCTAATTCGCCTTCCTTTGTCTTCCTTCTAAAAGGTACCGAATGATCGGTTCTGTCCCAGCCAGTTGATCTGAATTTACTTTGAGAACTTCCTTGGTCTTCAATGCTAGGCGGTCCATCGTTCGACTGAAATATTGTTTTGGCATCACAATGGAAGCCATTTTGGAGAGCGCATCAGCCTTGGCATTTTGAGCTCGTTCTATTCTGTTGATCGAATACTGTCCGAAATTGCTCAGTTCCTGCTTGACTAACTCCAGGTATTTGATCATGTGGTTCCCCTTTGCCTCGTAATGCCCGGTAACTTGACCGACTACCACCGGCTATCATCAGATATCTTTAGGTGCTTCACTTCCATCTCCTTGGCGAGTTGGAGGCCGGCTATCAAGGCCTCATATTCCGCCTCGTTATTGGAGGCTTTGAATTCTAGTCGAAGGGCGTACTCTACTTTTTCTTCTATGTTCGGGCTGATCAGTACAACTCCTGCTCCGCATCCCCCGGCATTGGATGAGCCATCGACAAACAGGCTCCAAAGGGGCTGCGCTCGTCCTCCGAGTTTGGTTGGCTCATCTCCGCGATGAAGTCTGCTAGTATTCAGGCCTTAATAGTTGTGCGGGCTTGTATTGTATGTCAAATTCACCCAGCTTCTCGCTTACTTGATCACCACCCGAGGTTTGGGCTTTTGAAGGCACCGCCGAGGGGCTGGTCGGTCCATACCTCGATGGTGTGACTTTGAAAATAAGGCCTCGACTTAGAAATTCTTTGTTATCAAGGAGAGGGCCATCTTCTCTATAGGCGTGTATCGTGTTTCCGGTCCGTTAACACTTTGCTAACGTAGTAGATAGGTGCCGTTCATTCCCCTCGACCAATTAGCACCATACGATCGATCCTCAGAACCGCCATGTATAACACCAGGTTCTCTCCATCTACCGAGCTTTGTAGGATGGGCGGGCTAGACAAGTACTGCTTTAAGTGCTGGAAAGCTTGTTCGCACTCATCTGGCCATCGGAATTGAGTCACATTCGCTTTCCTCAGCACTTTGAAAAATGGGAGGCACTTATCCCCCAATATGGAAATGAACCTGCTCAGCGAGACTATCCGACCGGTCAATATCTGAACATCCTTCAAACATTGTGGCGAAGGCATCTGTATGATGGCCTCAATCTTTTCTGGATTAGTTTCGATTCCCACCGAAAGTGATCATAAACCCGTGAATTTTTCTGATGCCACCCAACACACATTTTCCGGGTTTAGCTTCATCTGAAATTTATTCGTGGTCCGAAGACTTCTTGAGATCTTCCACATGCTCCTCGGCCGTCGTACTTTTGACCACCATATCATCTACGTATGCTTCGACCGACCGACCGATCTATTTTTTAAAGACCTCCATGACGAGCCGTTGGTAGGTCGCCCCCGCGTTCTTCAAGCCGAAGGGCATTACCTGGTAGCAGTATGTGCCTTGGTCGGTTATGAAGGCGGTCTTTTCTTCGCCTTCTAGACTCATCGGATCGATGATAGCCGAGAAGGCGCCCGAAGCCGTGGCGCTTCATGCCCCGAGGTAAAATCTACTAACCGGTCGATCTTGACAATGGAAGTCATCTTTTGACATGCTTTGTTCAGATCGATGAAGTCTATACACATCCTCCATTTCCGTTCTTCTTTTTACTAAGACCACGTTAGCGAGCCATTCGGGTATTTGACTACTCTTATGAACCCCGCTTGAAGCAACTTCATTTCCTTCTCGATCACCGGCGCCCTTACTATGCCATCGCTTCTTCCATCTCGGTCGGCTTGCAGTCATGCCGGATGCCGAGGGAGTGACATGCAATCGTCCGAAATGCTGCATGTCGCTCGGTACCCAGCGAAAACCGATCTGCTTTTCCACCAAACAATCGGTGATTTACGTAGCTAGGTTCTTCTCGCACTCGGAACCTAGATTTGTGAACTTGAGGGTCGGCTTCATCCAAGACGACCCGTTCGTCTCTTCCACTGGATTCATCCCGTCTGTCTCTTCGTCGGCTCTTACGTCAAGAGAGCTCGTTAGCACTACCGCCCCTTCTAGGGTCTTGGTTTCTGCCAAGTAACATTTCCGGGCGATTTTCTGCTGACCCCTGACGACTCCAGCTCCATTGGGCGTCGGGAACTTCATAGCCTGGTAGTATGTGGAGACGACCGACCGAGGCGCTTGAGTAGCTCTCCCAATTATTGCATTGTATGCCCCGAACTTCGACCAGAACTCCACGCCCTTTCTATCTGGCATGGCTTCGCCAAACTTCACTTTCGAGATAGACCGGCGACGGTATGCTTGGCCTTGTTATTCCTTTGATGGGGTCGTCCGTAGGTAATAGCCGCTCTTCGGGTACCCTCATTTGCTTGAAGGCTTTATAGTATAGCAAGTCGACCGAACTACCTGTGTCAATCATCACCCGCTTCACCTCGTAACCGTCCATGTTGAGATTTACGACGAGGCGCCATCGTGAGGGCAATGTACTCCATTTAGGTCCGACTCATTGAAAGAGATCATTCGTCGCTCTCCTTCGGTTTTTGATGGGAGTGTCGTCGCCGACCTGTTTGGCATATCGTTTTCTGCCTTTAGCGGTGGATCCCCTTGCTGCATTTCCACCAAATATCGTGTTAATAACTCCGGCCGGTCGGTCATTTTGCTGTTTGGCATTTCCATCATTTCTTTCCTTGACCGCCTCTGTTTTCTCGGCGGTTCTCAGATTCGTGCTCGCCTACCCCATCATTCCTATCGCTCGCCTCGGGGTGGCGCTCAGTAGTCCGACCGCCCGGTCCGCGATCGGCGTTTGCTCGTGTTTCACGAATCGCCTAACCTCCCTTTGAATGAGGAGCTCAATCTCTTTTTTCAACCGCCAGCAGTTTTCCATATCATGACCGACCTCTCTGTGGAAACGGCAGTATAAATTGGGGTTCCTGTCCTTGTACGGGGTCTTCATTCTTTCGGGCTCTTTGATAGTTTCCCCGTCCGCTCTAACGGCCGCCAATACTTCAAAGATACGACACTGCTTAATGGGTGAACTCTTGGCGATATCCTTGTCGATCGATCGGCCTTTTCCAGTTCGACTGGCTTTTTTGCCGCTTGTGCGGGTTGCCCGCCCTGTCGTTCGGCGAGTGATCTTCCGTTCGATGTCTCGTGTTTTTCAGCACTTCTTCAAGCTGAATATACCTATCCGCCCGGCTTCTTATTTCCTGAACCGAGCGAGGTTGATCGAGGGCTAACGACTTCTTGAACTCCTCGTCCCTCGTATTGCTCATAAGTGCGGCTAGCATAGACGAGCAGGTGAGATCGGGTACCTCGACCGCCTCATTGTTGAACCGAGTGATGAATTCCCGTAAACTCTCATTCCTTCCTTGGGTGAGTTGCATCACCTCCAAAGCCGTCTTCTGCGGTCGCCATTACTAGCGAATCGATTCAGAAGAGCGACCAAGTCCTCGAAACATATGATATGACCGGGGTAGGTTGTTGAACCATCGCCAGCTCCTCTTGAAAGCCGTGCGAAGGCCTTACATCAATAGCATCCGGACACAATGTAGGCTCATCATGGACTGGAAGTGCTGCATGTAGTCCAAAGGGTCGGTCTTCCCGGTGTATTTCTCAGGGGTCGGTATCTTTGCGCCGGGTGCTGGGAGGCTATCCAAAATGTCCGGAATGAAGGGAGAGTTGTATTGCGTCGTCGAGCGATCTGACGGAAGCTCAGAGTACGTGAGTCCGATCATCCCGATTTTTCTAGGGTTTCATACGCTGGTGATCGGTTGTTAGGTGAATTGTCGGCGGTTGGTCGCACGGATGGCGGCTCTCAGTCTTTGATTCATCGCAGATTCGGCGAATCACCAACTCACCGCCTCTTCTATCTGCTTCCGGCCAGACGGCGTGTGGACGGAGGAGGATCTGCACCTAATCGGTCTTTGGAGATTCGGGTTGCATGGTGCGCAACGTTATCCTCCACGGCCACGCTCGTTCTTCTTGCTCCAAGGCTCGAGGCCGCAATCGATCGTTAGATTGGAAGACTCGCGGGAGATGTGTGTAGTGCGGCGGCGAATGCGGTAACTACAAACCGATACGTTGCATCGCCAGAGCCGCAATAGCAGCTATGTCGGGATTCATCGCCGCCGCCTGGCTTATCTGCGTGGTTCTAGACGTGGTGCCCGGAAGTCGGGCCCCACGGTGGGCGCCAATTGGTTCTGCCGGATTACGGGCGAACAGTGCGTTCCATTGAAATCCATCGCCTTCTACCTTCGTGATGAACAGGCGTGAATATACCGCAAAACAAGGAAGGCTCGTCGGGGGTGACAACCCGATTAGCCACTCCGACGCTCAAGTAAGCTTTTGGTGTAGGAAGGATTGATGAATTCAGAGAAAACGAATTAGGTTATGATCGCATACCTGAATTATGGGAGAATTATACCTTATATACGATTTTGCAGCTAGGTTTAGGCAAATACGTGTTTGCATGGGAGTTTCCTTCTGCTAATGGGCCATGAATGTGTGAATCGAGCCCGGGTTAAACGATGAGTATAGGACTAACCGATTGGCCTTCGTGATTGGGCTCGGGCCCAAATATAGCCGACCCGACCACACTTTATTGGAAAATTTTCACAATCTCCATTGAAATTCCTCACTTCTATCTCGTCCTTAACATTAGGAAACAATCAGTTTGAAATTCCAAGTTCACTTTCTCCATTCTTCAACCACTCTAAACTCAAGAACTTTGATGCTTCTGGAAGTGAAGTTTATACAAAAACAGAGGTGGTCAATCGTAATTTGGCTCCCAAGTTTCAATTGGAGAGTCTTTCGATAACATCCACTTCTGGAGGAGGATCATTTCCTGAATTTTTGCACCATCAACATGATTTGCAATATCTCGACATTTTTGCCATTCCAATGATAGGATTGGGCTTTCCAAGTTGGTTACTAGAAAACAATACAAAATTGGAAAGCCTTGGTCTTTCCAATTGTTCTCTTTCGGGATCGTTGGGTTTTCCAGCACGTAATCCTAGTGCAACTTTACGGAGTTTAGACATCTCTTGGAATCAACTTTATGGTCACATTCCAACTGAGATGGGTGCATATTTTCCAAGGTTATACTTGTTAGATCTATCGCAAAATGAGTTTATCGGAAGCATTCCGAAAAGCTTGTCTAATTGCACTTCCTTAATATTCTTAATTATACGTGATAACAAACTATTTGACAAAGTTCCAAAGTGGATTGGAATAATGGATTCTCTTCGAGTGTTGGATCTTTCAAAAAATATGCTTTTTGGAAGCATACCTGCAATATTGGGAACTTCACAGTTGCAACAAATTTATTTGTCAGAAAATAGATTGGAAGGAACTTTTCCTAATTTAATTTCCCTTTTCAATAATTGGGAGGTTCTAGATCTCAGTCATAATTATTTAATAGGTATCATTCCAAAGTGGATTGAAAAGTTTTATGCATTAATGTATCTTCTCTTAAATCATAATAATTTTATTGGAGAGATCCCAATTAATTTATGGAAGATGAAGAATGCGTTAAGGATAGTTGATCTTTCACATAATAAGCTCTCTGTACTCTCTACCAATTATTCGTATAAGCATAAAAAAGAAACTTTCCGTGGTGAAGTATACTATAATGGAGAGTTTACATTTGTAGTGAAGGGAAACATTTTTGGTTACAAAATGCAGCAAATCTTTTTCATGGATTTCGTTGTATTGGATCTCTCCTGCAACAATTTGAAAGGTCAAATTCCTTACGAATTTGGAAGTATTCAAGGTATCAACCTTTTGAACCTATCACATAATAGTTTATTCAGATCTATTCCTTTTTCGTTTTCAAACATGTCCAAAATTGAGACTTTGGATCTTTCTTGCAACAACTTGAGCGGAACAATTCCTCGTCAGCTTACAGAGCTAAACTTCTTATAAGTTTTCAACGTGTCTTATATTAACCTTTCTGGTGAGACACCCAACAGAGTTGCTCAATTTGCCACATTTGATGAGAGCAGCTACGAAGGGAATCCTTTCTTATGCGGGTTACCACTATCAAACAATTGCACTTCAGAAATACCCACACCACCATCTTCAAATGATGATGAAGTTGATGACGAGCTTGTTGACATGAATGTCTTTTACATAAGTTTTTTTGTGATTTTTACTATTATATTAGTCGCAATGTTTGCAATTCTGTACATAAACCCAGATTGGCAGAAAGCATGGTTCTACTTTATCGAGAAGACTATTGACACTTGTTATTACTTTTTTGTCGATAATTTTTCTTTTTATCAAAATTAGGGATAAGATAATTTCTGGATGTAATATGTTATCTTTAGAGTACTCTTTGATCATCTATTGATTTACAATAATAAACGATGCTGCTTATGAATTATGTTAATGTCTGTAATACCAATTTTATTTTATTTCAATTTCTTAAATAGAGTTGATACTTTTGTAAATTTGTTATACTCAATTATAAATGATATTATTTATTTAATGTTATTCAGCATTCCACGGAAACTTTCTAAGGAATAAAAGTAAGTAACCAATGTATTGAATAGGAATAAAAGAAAATAGGAATTTCAAACTTGATATTTAAATATGAACTTCATTTTCAACTAAAAAGATTACTAATAAATAAAAAATTAATAAATGAGGCTTTCCATATAATATCAAGCTAAAATTGAATTGAAATATTAGTTTTAAATCTTGTATAAAAAATAAATTTTTTATGTAATTATTACAATGAAGTATATATTTATTAAAAGGAACTCAATTTTTTATATATGATTATTATTATTATTACATATTTATAACGATGAATCATATTCTAAAAGCTGTTATATATTAACAACCAATTTGATGAATAGTTTATATTATAATTTTAAAACTTTAAAATAATTTCTGTTATATATTAACAACCAATTTGATGAATAATTTATATTATAATTTTAAAACTTTAAAATAATTTCTGTTATATATTAACAACCAATTTGATGAATAATTTATATTATAATTTTAAAACTTTAAAATAATTTTTTCTCCAACTGGTGGCAATTGTTCTGGATTTGCCTACGAGAATGAGATTCTCTGCCATCAATTCTACGAAGCCTACCCTTACCTCAAGTTCGCTCATTTCACAGCCAATCAAGCTACACCGGAGGCTTTCAACGGTCAAGATTGCATCCACGTGGAGGACTTTAACTTAATGCACGGTCTACAATGGTCAGCACTCATATAGGCTTTGGCTCTACGTCTTGATGGACTGCCACTGTTAAGGTTAATTGGCATTGGTCAGCCATCTCCCGACGGCCGCGACTCGTTTTGAGAGATCGGCGTCCGACTTGCCGGGTTGGCGCGATCGGTCAATGTCCGGTTTGCATTTCGTGGCGTAGCAACTTCGCGGCTTCAGGATGTGAAGCCGTGGATGCTCCAAGTGAAACCCAAAGAAGCTGTGGCAGTCAACTCAATCATGCAGCTCCACAAATTACTGGGACCCGACTGGGATAGGATCGATACAATTCTAAGTTGGATCAAGAACCTGAAGCCGAAGACCATGACAGTTGTTGAGCAAGAAGCGAGCCACAACCAATCCGAGTTCATGGACCGCTTCACAGAGTCACGATACTACTATTTGACGACGGTGGATTCGTTGGAGGCTTTCGCTTTTTAGCCAGAGAAAGCGTTGGCGGAAATGTACATACAGAGAGAAATATGCAATATCGTGTGCTGTGAGGGGTCGGCTCGGGTGGAAAGACACAGGCCGCTGGCTAAGTGGATAGAGCGGCTTAGTGGAGTTGGGTTCAAGGCTTTACACTTGGGTTCAAATGCGTTTAAGCAAGCCAGTATGCTGCTGACGCTGTACTCTGTTGAGGGTTATACGACATCTGTGATTATACGACACCTCTGGAATCTTTAAGGCGTTCAACTGACTAATGTGCCAAGTAATGAGCCATCGATTAGTTGGAGGATTTCAACAAGTAATGAGCCACCGATTAGGTAGAGAGAATGATAGGAGCTTAAAAGTGCTCCACTGGATATGATTGAATGTATTATTTGAGTGTCAAGACCATATTTGCCAAAGGCAAACATTTAGAAGGGAAGACCTGTTAGAATTTACAATGGGCCTACGGGTCCATACAAGTAGGAAAGTTAAACCACATACAAGTTTAAGTGAAGTTCCATCCTAAAACTAATTGGTGATAGGTGGAGTAGCTAACTAGACTTATATGCTAGTCTTCTTTCCTCTCTTTCTCCAATGTGGAACAAACTCTTACTTTATATTTCAACACACCCCCATCACGTGTAGGTCTAACACGTAACATAATATATCATTTCAATGGGTTAACGACTAACGTAAGAACAACCTGCTCTGATATCATGTTAGAATTTACAATAAGCTTACGGGTCCACACGAGTGAGAAAGTTAGACCACATACAAGTTTAAGTGAAGTTCCATCCTAAAACTAATTGGTAATAGGTGGAATAGTCCACTAGACTTATATGCTAGTCTTCTTTCCTCTCTTTTTTCAATGTGGGACAAACTCTCACTTTATATTTCAACAAACCCTTCTCATCTAAACACACACACACACTTAGGCCTTATCTACAAGCCCTATACATTCATTTATAATTCTCGATTTAGGCCTATGGAGCAAAATTATCAAAGAATAGACATAACTTAGTTATAATTACATTTTAATGTTTATTTTGTATCTGTGATTATCTCGGCGTCGTTTGGTTGTTCATGGGCTAATATTGTTGTTGTTTTAGCTTATCCTTAATGTAGGAGAAGCTTCTTGAATATGTATTTTTATATCTCATTCATTTCAATAAATTTTTTAACTTGCTCCTTCTCCCTCGATCCGAAGGTCAAAACGACAACAATATAAAATTTATTTCAACTATATATGAATGTTGGAATAAACTTTGAATTCCGAAGAAACATGACAAAATATAGAAACTGAACAGTCATAGTATAGAACTTGAGCTAAAGGAACAACATTTAGCAATTTCTTCTGGTGTAAGATCCCCTGTTATGTCTTGCTTATTAGCTAGAATAAGTAGAGATGCTCCAGATAACCTCTGCCAATTAAACAGACAAATTAAAAAAGAATACAGATTCAGAGTAACAAATCTCTAACAATTAAATAAAAGGAGAAACCTTGAGAAGACAATACCTCTTCTTTCAAAAGATTGTCAAGTTCCATCTTGCAATCATCTAACCTCCTAAGATCAGAGCCGTCGACTACCCAAAACAAGCCATCAGTTTGCTCAAAGTAATTCCTCCAATACGATGTAATCGTTTTTTGGCACCCAACATCATATATGTTCAAGGTATACCTGGCAAGCAACAATACCATTTTCCCTGTTAATCCAACACGGTCCACAAGTAACACGCTTGTCCATACATGACTTCGCTACAGTTACCATAGTAGCCAAAGATGCAATTGTTATTCATTCAAGGACATTACACAAGAAAACAGACACGCACACATGTATATATGTACAAAAGTTTTGCTTTAAAACTATTTGGCCACTTCCAATTACGTAAATCAATAGTTCAAAATGCAGTTAAGGGTAGGGCATTTGGTATTTCGGAAGTACTGGAAATAATGGTATCTCCGATTATAGAGGGAGAGAAAGTGGCTTACTTTTGATAATTGATAGTTTTGATATTGAAGCCAAGGGTAGGGCTAATAACGCTGGTGTCTTCCCCATTGGTCTTCAGCACAAATCGCCGTCTTCCCAGAATTGTCAAGGCTCCTAAACGACTCACAAAAATTTCAGAACAATGTCTATACTTATGCATAATAAAGAGACAAAAATAAAAGAGGACATATGCCGTAAGTATAAGCATTTCTTTCTCCTTCCTCTTGATTTTACGAATGATGCTAAGCAACCCATTTTACTTAAGACTTCTTTCTTCCTCCAACAGGGGTTGTTACTACAATTTACAATAAGAACACACATTCAGGGACAAGAAAACTAAAAGTTAAGCCAAACCCGTCTAGCTATTCAACCTAATCAATTGAGCTCATAGATAACGGAAACAAACCTAAATAGTTGAAAACTAGAAGAAGAGGGTCGTTGTCAGATTGCACCTCGATGAAGATCCAACGGCGAACGGCGAACGGCGAATGGACGGTGAGACGGAAACAAGTCGGGATCCAAGCAAAATGAGTAGGTTTACAGCCCGTTTGGAAGATGAAGAATTGAATTCAATGATGAGATTGAATTCAATTAACATGTTTAGAACTAAAAAAAGGCCATGAGTTCATTTCCCATATGGATTTAAAACTCATTGCTTTTGTAAATTCAATTCACGGCATAAGGCACGTGAATTGAATTACAAAGACTACATCTCTATTTTTTTAACCCACAACCCAATAATGCCCACTGCTCACTTGCGTTTATGCCGTGAATTGAATCACAAAGACTGCATCTCTATTTTTTTTACCCACAACCCAATAATGCCCACTGCTCTCTTGCGTTAAAGTTGCACAGTAGAGTACAGAACCAGTTGCCTATTTTTATTACGTGACCAAACCATTTTACATTTGACCCTATCCTTTTACATTAGATTCGACCAAGAACCCTACATTCTTTGGGGTTTTATTGGTCGCAATTAACAGATATGTTTCTCCTCGTCACTAGTTCTTCACAGTTTCCTCCTAAACCTTAAGTTAATAATCACTGCATATTGTAAGACAATCTATGTATTATTGTTTGGAGTTTCTTTTTAAGGCGTAGAATTTTCAAAAGGATCACTTATATCTTTTTCACTCTTATCTCTTAAATATCCATCCTTCTTCTATCTTTATAGCTCGGTCTATCCTAATATGATATGTAATTAATTTATGATGACATTATTTATAATGAAATTGATGTTTATAAGTTGTTCTATATAAGTATGAATGTTTATTATTTAATAAGTTTTTTTTAGTCAAGAGCAAATGTGTCATATGAAATAATTGAATTCATTTTGATTATGTTCCAAACAGTGTAATTGAATTCAATTCTAATATTACTGGGTTTGTTCCAAACACTGTAAATTGAATTCAATTCAATTTCATTAATGTAATTTAATCCAATTCATTAATGAATTCAATTCGAAGGTTTCCAAATATCCCTTTACTAGATAAAGTGATTAAGATATGAACTTTACAATCAAATTTCGATTTCAGATGTCGGTCCGCTGGTAAAGATCCAAGAATTTTTTAGCAGAAGGCCCAACAAAGAAAACCATTTGGCCCTGTTTGGTTGCCATGGAATCTTGACTAGGAAAGTAATCTTTTTCCTGAAATTTAAATTTTTGTGTTTGGTTCGTTTTTTTGAACAGTTAGAAAACATTCATAATTTAAGAAAAATAGCAGCACTTTCCTAGGATTCTAAATATCAACACCCCCCTTGGTATTTAGATTACTTTCCTTAGGAATTTAATCTAAAAATTTTACTGGTCAATTTAATCCTTCAAACTCTTAAACAACTATTTTACTAAAACATTGTCACTTCATTACAACACTTCTATTAAAACACTACCTCTTCGTCAACTACCTCTTCATCAACTATTTTTATTCTACAGCTCATTCTTAAAATCACAACCACATCTTCGAACATTCTTCTTCTTTTGCCGTTGGTATGAAAAAGCATAATACAGATCTCTAAACCTCCCTAGGCTGCAGATCTCTTCCCGTCGCCCTCCGGTAAGTGCCTTATGTTTATTTTCCGTTGTTGTATATGTGTAATATCGAAGATTTCAACCTTTTCTGCGCAGAAAATATGTTGTTGCAGAGTGTTGGTTGTTTTATATGTTGTTCTTGTTCCTCCTCACAGCTATAATGTACAAATTTGTGTGTCCACTGTATTATTGAAGGAGGCCTATCCTCTTTTTGGAAGTATACAATGAGATGAATCCTGTGTTTACTGGGTAATTAAAAGAATTGATAAGTGGGTAATTAAAAGAGGTGATAACTGGGTAATTGAAAGAGGTCAGAAAGGCGTAATTATTTGAGAAATAAAAGTGATTATCTGTTCGATGATCACATCGTATACCAGCAAGATCACCTTATTTGGGTCCTTCAAACTATCCTGAAGGTACAAAATTAATACTTCTCAAGTTTTAATTTATGGGTTCAATGATGTGAGAGTGTTGAAATTTGATCTTTCGATATGTATCTTTAGGTTGTATCGTCAATGAAGGAAAAAGCATGAAGCATAAAACCCTTTTTCTGTTTTATCGTATTCTCATTTTATTGCTTGTTTTTGTAGACTTGTGTCCTCATTATACATAACATAACTTTTCTTTGGGTTGTAGTATCTTATTTGTACTGATGTCTTCTTATTCTTTGGGTTGTAGTATCTTATTTGTACTGTCTTCTTATTATATTCAATAACGTTTAAATTTTTATTTTAAATTTCTTTGATTAATTGATAGGTGATAGAGAATGGCTGGAATGGATTTAGCTGCAAAGAAAAAATTATTTTATTTATTAATGGATATGCAAATGAAAAGATTAAAACTGTTAAGAGTTATATTTCATATCCTTTTGGTCATAGTATTGCATCATGGAAAATATTGTTTGAAAGCTCCATACTCTGTTGATGAATGCGATCGATCTCGATACCTTCATAGGTTGATATATTCTAGTGATTCAACATGTCATTCGGAGTTGCGTATGGATAGATTCACATTTAGAAGATTAGTAAATATGCTTAGAACTATTGGTCGATTAACAGATACCAGGAACACAACTATAGATGAACAAGTAGCAATGTTTCTGTACATTCTTGGACATCACGAGAAAAATCGTCACGATAAAACTGACTTCTTACGCTCGGAGAAAGCAGTTAGTAGGCATTTTAATCGAGTATTAAATTCAGTTCTTAGACTTCAAGGAGAATTGCTTAAAGTGCCCGAACCTGTACCTCATAATTCCATATATGAGAAATGGAAATGGTTTAAGGTAAATATTTAATATTTAATATATCAATCGACATATTTATTTCTTAATTATATGATATAAGTATTAATGGATTTTGATTTTGTAGAATTGTTTAGGAGCTCTAGACGGTACTTATATAGAAGTGAGGGTACCTGAAGCTGATAAGCCTAGGTATCGAAATAGAAAAGGTGACCTAGCTACAAATGTTTTAGGAGTATGCTCACAAGACATGCAATTTATTTATGTTCTACCCGGGTGGGAAGGTTCGATTCTGATGCTGAGAGTGCTTGAGATGCATTAAGTAGAAGAAATGGACTACCAATCGGGATGGTAAGTTTAAAATAAAAGTGAAATATTAAATGTAATATATATATATATATATATATATATATATATATATATATATATATATATATATATATATATATATATATATATATATATATAAAATAAAAATTTCTTATTTATTTTAATATATTCTCAATATTTTAGGTTATTACTATCTAGTGGATGCGGATATACAAGCGGCAAAGGATTTCTTGCACCATTTCGAGGTCAAAGATATCACCTCAATGATTGGAATCCAGGATATCAACCAAATACCCCCGAAGAATTGTTTAATATGAAACATTCTTCAGCTAGAAATGTCATTGAAAGATGTTTTGGGTTGTTGAAAGTTCGTTGGCATATCATTAGGAACTCAAATTGGTATCCTATCAAATTGCAAAGTAAGATTATAACGGCTTGTTGTCTTCTTCACAATCATATAAGAAGAAATATGCCTATTGATCCAGCAGAAGCCGATTTAGATGCAGAAGAGGAGGAAGAAGAAAATGAAGGTGGAATTGAGTTAGACGGAGAGCCAATCACTTCAGTCGAACCATCTGAGGAATGGACAAATTGGAGACAAACTTTAGCTAATCAAATGTTTGATGAATGGAGGCAAAATAGAAATAATGGATAAAAATATAGGCTTTCTTTTTTTATGGTCTTTATTCTTAGTAGCTTTAGGTAGTTTAATATTTTTGTTAAAGACATGCATTATTTAAATAAATTGGATTATTTTACATTTTCTTTATGTTAATTAATGTTTTCTTAAGGTTACTTAATATTTATATAAGTTATTGTCTTATATATAATTATTTTATGAATTAAATGCATATATTTATTGCATTTAACATTGATTATATAAAAATCAGTTTACTTTTTTTCAGATATGGAACGTAATATTGGATCTCGCAGAGGCAAAGGTAGTAACCATGTTTGGACTACTGTTGAGGATGAAAAGTTAGTGGAGACCATGCTTGAACTAAAAGAAAGTGGGAAATTTGATGGTGAAAATGGCAGTGGACTAAGGAAAGGATATCAAAAAGAACTGGAAAGAATATTAGATCTAAAGTTACCGGGCCATAGTTTAAAAGAAAAACCACATATTGAATCTTGTTGTAAATTATTGAAAAAACAATATCATGCTATTTATGATGCGAGAAATAGTGGAGAAACAAGTGGTTTTGGTTGGGATGATGAAAAGAAATGTGTTACTGCAGACATTGACGTATGGAGTGCATATCTAAAGGTTAGTACAAATTAGATTACTTTGTTTTTTTAAAATTTGTTTTAGATGATATATATAATGATTGATATTGTGATTGTTGTAGACTCATCCGGATAATTCATTTATGAGGAATAGATCATTTCCTTACTATGATAAACTAGCTATTATCTGGGGACAAGATCGAGCTACAGGAAAAAATGCTGAAGCACCCGTAGATATGCTAGAAAATATAATCAGAGAAGAGAACTTGGATGAAGAGAATGAAGCATCTAATGGGGAGGAGGATGTTGAGCCTCGAAGAGATCAACCAATCAGGGATAATTCTCAAGGTGAAGGAAGTTCAAAGAAAACACATCGCAAAAGAAGGAGGAGTACTGATAGTTTAGTTTCATGTTTGGAACGTATCACTGAAAAACTTACTGAAGGTTTCGAGAAATCTAACGAGCAAATGGCTAAAGTTGCAGAATCTATTATAGCGCCGAATCAGAAGGAATCTGAGAATAGGCAGAAATTAGATGAAGAACTTTGCAAACTAACATTTTTAACACAAGCTGAACGCATTAGAGCTGGAATAAAACTTGTAAATAATCCAAATTATTTGGAATATTTTTTCACTCTTAAAGATGCTGACAAAGAAGAATACCTCAAGCAGATTTGAAGATTAATTAGTTTTTATCTTTGTACTTAGTTGAGGTTTTTTTAGAATTTTTGAAATATTCTTTTCCATGATTAGTTTTTCATACATCTGCAGATATATGTTGTGTCCATAACCATTAGGATTGTGATAATCTGGTTTTCTTCTACTTTATTAAACTCTTTCTGCAGCACTAGTTTAATAATATTTGAGCATCTGTTAAGTGTATAAAGCTTATACTATGTACACAAATTTCTTGCCAATATTGTTGATGCTCTGTAGCTTTAGTGTTCATTTATGGAGAACTAACAAGTCTTCATACATCTGCAGATATATGATGTGTCCATAACCATTAGGATTGTGATAATCTGGTTTTCTTCTACTTTATTAAACTCTTTCTGCAGCACTAGTTTAATAATATTTGAGCATCTGTTAAGTGTATAAAGCTTATACTATGTACACAAATTTCTTGCCAATATTGTTGATGCTTTGTAGCTTTAATGTTCATTTATGGAGAACTAACAAGTCTTCATACATCTGCAGATATATGTTGTGTCCATAACCATTAGGATTGTGGTAGTCTGGTTTTCTTCTACTTTATTAAACTCTTTCTGCAGCACTAGTTTAATAATATTTGAGCATCAGTTAAGTGTATAAAGCTTATACTAAGTACACAAATTTATTGCCAAGATTGTTGATGCTCTGCAGTTAAGTATGACATGTCTAGCTTTAGTGTTTATTCATCAGTTCTGCTTAAATTCTTGATTGTATACTTTAGTATAGTCTCATATTGACTATTTGGACTAATGTCTTGACAATTATGTTCCTAACTATTGGTTCAATACAAGAGCCTGCAATAATGACTCGATAGTGTATACAATGGATTAGAAACATAAACATTGGAATAGCAGTTGCAGATTCTACTGATGCTGCAAGAGGTGTAGCTGATATAGGCTTAACTGAGCCTGGATTAAGTGTGATTGTTAGTGTTGTTTTAACCTGCAGAGCCATATTCCAAATAATGAAGAACTATGCAGTTAAGTATAGTTTCCAATCTTGCTTATAAGTACACTAAATGCAGAATGATATCTTCATATTACCATGAACATTCAGATTTATTTTCAGCCTTCTTCAGTTTATTTTCAGCCTTCTTGCATAATTTCTTGACTTTTCTCCATATGGTGCTGGTTATGGCCTAGGTGTTAATTTGGAGTTCAAGGATGAGTTCCTTTAGCAGTATAGGAGCACTCTGGGAATCCACAGCTCATCCTGGGCAAATTGGAATTGCTGGTGCCAGCTATGGCAGTGGCAACCTTGGTAATGGCAATGCAAATTCCAATGTTGGTGTAGGAGTGGTCGGATATGAAAGAAACAATGGGACAAGTATTGCATCATTGGCATTTCGTGGAACACCAAATGGTGATTATGACAGAGTTTATACAGAAATCAATGATGATGGTCTATGTACTCACAAGCCTGTGGTCTTCATTCGTTTCAGTAATTGCTGCATAGGATAATGATATGAATGTCACAGAGTTTATCATAGTTCAAGCTTTTCTGGTGATGTGAATTGCTGCATACAATTTACTAATCCAGATGTTTTAGTTTGTATCAAAATGTGATTAGGGCTAACTGGTTTGCGCTTTTCTGATGAATTTGCCATAGAAAGCAGTCACAAGGAATTCCATATGACGTTTGGGCTTTGAGGTTTTTTCTGTTATAGGTTTTCTTTTTTGCAACTTCATTAATATGTAAAATAAGATTCTGCGTAAGCCAGAGTTCCTGTTTGTATGTATCTTTTAGTGACATAGTGAGACATAACAAACCTTTAAAAAGGCCTTTTACGTTTAACTTTCCAGCTTCTTCTAGGTGTTTCAGGCAGCAAACTGCTGGTTCTTGTCAAAGTATGTTGTTCTGTTAAGAGTCTTCCTTTGTAGGGATTATATGCAGTGTACAAGATGTTTCCAGGCATTGACGTAGCAAATTATAAGTTCTATTATATCCTGTCAGCTGAACATTTTGAGATTTTAACGGTCATGCTTCTCAGGAAATACATATCAATCCGACAAAATATAATTCTCAAGGCAATCCATATTCAAAATCAATTACAAACATTGTCTGTTGTACCGATTTCTGATAGATAATGGTAAAAAAAATTGTAAAAACAGAATTTGAAAAACTTCAATCATCCCAGTTTACATCAGAGGAAAATAACTAATCTTCCCTCAAACAACTAATCTTGTCTCTTTTCTACTTCTAACGCAATCTCATTACAACGTTGAAATGGAAGCATAAATGGGGGATTATACTGCAGTGCAATCAAGAAAATGAGGTCAGAGGCTGAAGCAGCATTTGGAGTAAATTACATTCAGATTGAACAGATCTTCAACATTGAAAGGGCATGACTTGGTCGATAGCACATGGAATTAAGCAGCGGAGGTAATCTTTGCCAGAGAATAGGTGAGGACAAATGATGGAACTGCCTGCAAAAACACCATAACCACAATCAAAGAAGAAATTTAAGCAGTTTGAACTGGTTACAGATGAAAATATAAGAAAAAGATAGGAATTTATAACCTTATTTTACGGGACACACTTTGCAACCTTCACCATGTTCTTGTAAAAGGAACTGCAAAAAAAATGTTCATTTAAATCAGCTTTGCCCAAATCAACTTCTATAATCTCGTATTGTTCTCTTCTACTAAGTTTCAAGATCTGGAACTTCAGAAATAAGATAGGATAAAAGACATAAACATCAAATGGAACAAAATTATTCAAATCAATTGAACAATCAAGAGTGATAAAAAGTTACCTGCCATCAAAACTTCTTCCATATTTCTGCTTTCGAACCTCTTAGGGAATACATACTTGGTAGTCTCATTCGCCGATTCAAAGAAAACTATGAAAAAAAAATGAAAAAAAATGAAATTTAGAAACAACACTCAACAGAGTTTTTTTTCTCAAAAAGCTAAAAACACTCAACAGACTTGAATTGAAGCAAAAGGAACAAATTTCGGACATCGCTGAGAAACACTAGACGCCTGGGTAGCGAGAGCCAAGACAAGAGAGACTCAGGTCTCGAAAGCAGACACAGGCTAGAGGTCATGGACTTGATGAAGGTGGGAAACGCTCTATTTGGATGCCGAGAAAATGGATTGAGATGTATACAAGGACAACGACGAATCGGCAAAGTGAAATAACCTTTCTTTCCGTCCGATTGTCGCCTTGGGGGTTACTTCAAAAATTTTAACCAAGGATTGCGTATAGCGCAACCTCGGGTCGTTCTCTCTGAGGAACCAAAAGTGAAATTAATTTCCTAAGTAACTAAATGCAATGCAACCTAGACTGAAAAATGGGGTTTGATTTTAACAATTACCGCTAAAAATTACGACGAATTAAAATAAATGCAAAGGATTTGTTTTTGGTATTTTTTTTTAAATTTAAATGAGTAATTTGAAATAACAACGAGTGAATTAAATAAGAAAAGAAACACAATTAATTAACGATGATAAACGCAATCCTCCAGTTCAATAACGCAGGCAATCGTCGCTCAAACAGATATGGGAGTTTAAAACAATTAAACCAAGAATTAAAATCAAGCTTTTAAACTAACAACCGAGCCACCTCGAATTGTTACAAAAATATTTTCCAAAAATCCCAATTTACTAACTGCCACCAGTCTAGTAAAATAGAACTAAGGGTACTAACACTAATGCTCGACTTTTACGCTTAAACAGAATTTATGCCAACAACAGATAAAATGATCGAAATAATTCAAGCCATCTTGAATAATTACCAATTTCGCTAAAATCTCAATACAAAGTTTTGACCCAAAACAAAGTAATGAAATTAAATCCGAAATCAATACAATATCAATTGCCAAACATTAATTCAGTTATAAAACACAACTCCAAATAATTAAATAATAAAGTCCATAAATTACTAATTAATTAAATGGACAAAATAAAATTGCAATTAAACTCCCCTATAGAAACGTCAAGCTTCTGCCTTTGCCGTTGAACCGAAGGATTAAGATAAATTAGCCGAGAAATTTCATTGAAAACGCTGCCGACGTTAAGCTCCGACAATGGTCATCCATGAAGGGTCCAACTTGCGCCTCTCATAAGCCTCCAAAGACAGCACAAAACAACTCCAAGATAGCAACTTCTTTTCACGTTCAAAGCTCCTGCACACAAGCCAACGCACCAGACCACCACTCATGCACAAGTTATTTTTCCCCTCTGCACTCAACGTTGTCCTCTCTTAAAAACCATACACTCACAACTTCCTTCACAAACGTTGTCTGCTGCTTCCTCTCTAAACCACGCACTCTACTTTTCTTTTTTATTGTTTTACGGTATTCTTCCAAAATTCACACAGCACTCACATTTGCGCCACCTTCTAGTTACTCCCAAAACCAACACCTTCTTTTTTTTTTTACTTTCACAACCAAACCACTGCCCAGCCTCTCACTCACACACAAGCAGCAACACCACCTCTCAAACCTCTAACGCACAAGCCCAGCAGCCACAGCAAGCAACTGATTATTTTTCACTCACTAACGTACCTCCAAGCAACACACACTCCACAGCTCCTCACGGACAGCACAACAGCACACGAACGTTTTCAGCTCCTCTTTTATTTATTTATTTATTTTTTCTTTCTCCTAAGCTACTCACACACACACCTCCACTCACGTAAATCACTCCCTTTCAACTACAACTCCAGCCTCCCTTTTTATTGTTCTCCAAGTTATTCATAAGCCAACACTTTGTCCCTTCACGTTGTCCTCCAGCTGATTATCTTCTTTTATTTTGCCAGCCCCATGCTACCTGCTCTCTCGTTCAACCCATGCCTCACCATCTCCTTTATTTTTTTCCTCCTTTTCTTCAAACAAGTCACACCCTACAGCACAAGCTTCCTTTCAGCTCTTCTCTTGGTGTCGTGTAATGCTCCCATGCTGCCTTGTTATTCTCCAACCACTCTCTTTTGGTTTACCTCTTAGCTTATTGCAATTTGGACATTCCTTCACTGTATTTCTGTTGGTCCACTCCCCATACTTGTCCCACTCACCTCTGCCTTGTCATGTTCTGCTTCTGATTTTGCTGTGTTTTTACTCTTACACGCCAAAGCCACAAGGCCAACTCCTCCTGTTTTTGATGTTGATCTATTTTATTTATCTCCTAATACTATTATACACACCCACCATACAAAGATCACGCAACACTCTTCTCCCCTGCACTCACGTTTCACATACAGACCAACACACAACTGAACAACACAAGCACACTCACGCCATTCTCAAAAACCACCCAAGCCAACTCACATACTCTTCTTCTTTTTTTTTTTTTCAGCCACGTTTTCATCTTCAGCTCCTATCTCCACGCACAGCTGACACCATGCAACAAAAAAACCCAGCCAGATGACACGTTACTCACCAAAACCAGCAACAGCACTAACGTACCTCCAAGCTACAAGCCAACAACAACCCAGCTCTCAACGTTTCCCTCTCATGCCTATCTTCACCAACGTCTACTTCACTCCCCATACTCTACTAGCCACTTCCCTTTGTTCCCTTCTATCTATACTGACATGACAAATAAATTTCTTGGATAAAACCCCTTCAACTTGCAAGCTCCTTTGTTATTAATTGGCCACACACCTCATAACTAGGACCCAAGCCACTCATCCACGCAGCCTCCACTTGCCCACCTGCATGTTTTCTTCTTCTTTAGCCAACAACGCCTGCTCCTTCATGCCCAAAAGCCAGCTCACGTTTGCATTATTTATTTCTTTTTTTTCTTGTTCTACTCCTTCCACGCACAACTCCAGCCCTCCTATTTCACAAGCTTTATTTTTCTTGTCTTTGCTTTGCCTTATTTTTATCTTCTCTAACTCTTTTAATCCTTTTTAAATTTTAATTTCTTCAAATACCCTGCAACAAAAATTTCAAACAATGTAGCATCAAATTGTCCAAAAATTAATTTATCACATTCAAACCAAAATATGACAATTTATGCCCCTATAATTACAAATTAAATATAAGGCACAATAATTCAATAATAATCAAATAAAGCTAGAAATATCAATTTTAGTGACGAAAACTCATCCAAAAGATATAAAAATAGACTCGAATAAATGAGTTTATCACAAAGGCTCGCAGAGAATCATTTAAAGCCAAACATAGGTTGCAGAGAGAGAAAGAACAAGAAGGAGAAGAGGGAAAGAGATAGAGGACGATGACAGTAAGATTATAGCGAAATTAGGATAACCTAGCAAGTTCCTTGATTTTGATCTACCGTTCGACTTAGTTTTACGATGACTATTATCATATTTTTAATTTAATTTTTGTTTTGTTTGTAGAAAGGATATAATTGGAAAAACAAGTTGAAATTAAATTACATTCTATAAAATATTATTGCATACCAAACATCATAATAAAAATCCACCAACTTTTCTATTAAAAATTTTTATAAGCACCCAAACATGTAAATATCTTTACTTTCCCAAGATTTATTTTCCAAAGAATTAGATTCCAAATTAACTTTACTTTCCTGCCAACCAAACGAGGCCTTTCGGCTTTCTTGATTATAATAGGTGATGTGACATGCCCATCAAATCAAGATCTGTGCTCCATCCCCACCTCCTCCTACGCTCTCTCTACAGATGTACGGTCCTCGTTCATTCCCTCTCACTCATCCCTTATCTCATGCCCACGTCATTATCTCAAATATTTCTGATGCCATTTTTATATTTTGTATCCTAAATATTCCCTCCTATTTAAAATAAATGTCGTTTTAGAGGGATTTTAATTATTTAAAATAAGTGTCATTCACGATTTTTCATGCATGTTTATAATTTTATTTCCAAAATTACCCTTTAATTCCTCTCACACCCTAATTATATAGATTATATTTTTAAAGTAATTCAATATGCAATTAATAAGGGTATATCAAATATTTCATTAGCTTTTTTAATAAGTGTGCATTTCTCTAAAACGACACTTATTTTAAATAAGAGGGAGTAGTAAATACTTTGTAGGGGCTCTTTCGTCATGCAACAAGAATAATGAAAGCCATTATCATGCTTAAGCCTTTATATCTATCATTGGTATGATGAGTAGGAAAAGTATGAGCCATTCGTTCTCGTGGAGGGATGATTGATGAGAATAATTGAGAGACCATTGGGCATTCATCTCAAGCCGTACTCAGTCCGCTTTGACCCAAAAGCCACCATAAATTTTGTAATAAAATAGTAATTATATAATTAAGTTCTTTACAAATAATTCCAAAAACATTATTAATTAACCTATATATATATTTTTAATTAATTTAGAATCAAGCTAACAAAATCTCTCATTACCCTTTAATTTTTGCATTAACTAATAACCAAAAGGTTGGGCGATTATCTTTTCTCTCTTTTACTTTTTAACCAACTTGTAGAATCATTGTATGCTTCATGGTCATCAAGACAAGGAGCTGGTTTAGCTTGGAAGCATGTGAAGGATGAGATGGTTCATTTCTGTGTGGAAACAAGTAGGTGCTGTAGGATGAAAGTTTGCTGTAGACGGTATTGATTAGTCATTTTCAATACTGGATATATATAATTACATGGATTTTGTGTTATTAGCATACAACTCAACTGATGAGTAGGGATGACAAGCTGGCCGCTGAAACACTAAATCAATGTCGACCGATCGATCAGACCGGGTTTGGGCCACCTCTCTTGATGAGAGGTTGCTCAATTTACTATCATTGTATTTTCTTGGGGGGGGAAAAAAAAAAGAAAATTTCATACTATTGACGGTGCCATTCTTCTCGAATCTTCAAGTTCTGATTATCAGTTACTATTGACGGTGCAAGATTTTAGATTTGATGACTCACACTACCATCCTTGCACAGGCCATCCCCTATCAGGATCAGGAAGCCACGAAGATCACTTTGATCTACTCATTTTCTTCTCTTTTTCCAAGTCTTCCAAGTCTTCTCTCTCTTTTGAGTCTTTATGAACCTCTTACCCTACCATTTACAACCGAAGTGATATCCTCAAGTCCTTTTTGCACAATAATATTTTGTTTTCTTCTGCCCTACTGTTCACTTGTTTTTTATGTCTTCTCTCTCCTGTCAGTCTATGTCTTTACGATACTCTGTCTCCAAATTTGTGTACTAACCTTATCTCATTTAATCCAAATCATTTGTTTATACGAGACTCATATAAATAGATGACTAGAATTTAATAGGATAAAATTAGTACACAAATTTTAGGATAGAAGATTTCATGCCTTTACGAACCCCTTACCAAACTATTGGCAAGTGACAACCGAAGCGATGAACACAAGTCGTTGGCAGGTTCATAGAACTTTATAAATTTTGTTTATATTTTTTAATAATTTATCTCATTAACTTATTAATAATTTAAAAGTAGATAAAATTCTTAAATTAATTTAAAAACAGAATACAAACTTTAATCACTGGAAAATGCAAAAATTCCAACCTCAAGAATGGTTATAAACACAAGTTCCTAAGGGACCGAGTCTTCTTTCTCTATGTTAGTCCATGTCTTTGTGGAAAATTTTGCCGACAAATTACCTTTAAAGTGGTCAAAAAAGTAAGGTCCTAGACTCTAGTAATATAAACACGCTAAAGCGTCTTTATGAGTCGTTCCCCGAGTCATGAACACGTCCTTACTCCTTGGCGCGTTCATATTATTGCCTACTGGCTTTATAATTTTTGTCTACATATATTTTTATAATTTATCTAATTAACTTATTAATAATTGGTAAAATTCTTAAATTAATTTTAAATGAGAAAATAAAGTGCAAACTTAATTGCTAAAAAGTATAAAAATACTCAAATATATTTGCGATTATAGTAGGAAATTAAATATTAAGAATACTTTAATTCTATAACATTTAAAAAAAGTATTTTAATAATTTTTGTTAATTAAAAAAAGTGAATATAAGATGAGACCACCACAACAAACACGTTGAAGCACCCATCGGATGAGGGTCTACTATAAAAGGATTATCGCTGGTCATCATGATTTATTCAATACGAAACCAGCTACGCTAGAATTCGTTTCTTGAATACATCTGTAGAAACGGCAAGGATGATAAACTATCAACTGCGTTTAGTAGTATTGGTAATGATGATGCTGAAATCATTGTTATTACTACTGCAAGGCTGCGGCTCTAATGCGTGTTTGGTGGAAGAGAGAGTTGCTCTCTTGCATCTCAAAGCATCCTTCTATTGCCCTTATTGTAGCTATTTCAATGGAATGCGCACATGGGGGAAAGAGGTTGACTGTTGTAAGTGGGATGGTGTTGGCTGTAACGCCACAACAGGTCGAGTCTACGAGCTCTCGCTTGGCTATTTTAGAGAGGGAGAATCTGTAGATAATTGGTACTTCAACGCCTCGATGTTTCTTCCATTTCAAGAACTCCGAAGCCTTAGTTTACGAGGCAATTCTATTGTTTGCTGCGTGGAGAATGAAGGTTCTTGACACTTTTATTTTCTTATCAAATCACTCATAAATACAAAATTATGTCTTAAACTTGTGATATTCTTGATATGCAGGTTTTGAAAGATTGACCAATGCAATCAATTTGGAGCATCTTGATTTGAGTTATAATAAATTGGGGAACACCATCTTATCTTCCTTGACGACTTTTCCATCATTGAAGTCTTTAGACATAAGTGGGATTGGATTGAAAGAAATAAGCGGTAAAAATGGGTTCATATATCCTAATTTTAATTATTATGAAAAGGCTATATTTGATCATATATACTCATAATATTAACTAACTAATAATAAAATAAAATAAAAAAATTCGGTTGGTTAATATGTATATATATAATTTTGTTAATTATATTTATGTAAGTATAGAAGAATTACAGAAGCTGAGGAACTTAGAGATCCTTCTTTTGCAAGGTAATGATTTGAACAACAACGTATTAGCCTTGTTGCGTGGACTTCACACTCTCAAATTTTTAGATATTTCTTACAATCAACTAAACGGATCAATTAACATGAAAGGTTAGTTGGTATTCTCTTTTTAATCATTAAAAGAAATGATATTTGGATTTAATTGTGTTAATAATATCTAAGCAACTTTGTCTTTTTTTTGGTTGCTCACAAGACTTGGTTGCCTTGTTCAATTTGGAGGAGTTAGACGTTAGCGGCAACAACATTGACAAGTTTCTTGTACCTAAAGGTATACTCAAATCTTATTTAATAACATAATTAATTATACATTGCACATAATTTGTTTACGCACTTAAACCATGTATGTTCTTTTTTATTTAAATTAAATAAATGTATTAGTTAGAATGCAAGCAAGCCACCATAAATAAACTTTGACAATTGAATTTATATTTAGTTATCAATAAATTGCTTCTTGTAGATATTGAAGGTCAAAGCAACATAAGTGTCCTTCGGCTAGACGACGGTGTTTGCAACGGAAGTAGCTTTCAACTGGAATCGTTAAAAGCATTCTCTAGACTTGAATCTCTTCATTTAGAATATAATAACTTTACAGGAGTATTATTCCCACAAGGTAAGTTAAACAAATATTTTTATTTAAATTAAAATGATAACATTGTTAAATTTTATAAGATGTTCGCTTTTTTTAATCTTCTTCTCTAACTAGGGCTAGATAACGTCAGAGAGTTATACTTGGATGGCTCTTATTATTCGGGTGAAAACTTCCTGCAAAGTCTTGGTGCCCTTCGTTTTCTTCGGACTTTAAGAATGCAGGGGATGACCAATGCAAAGACCTTACAACAACCTACTTTCCAGAGTAAGTTGTATAATTAGTCAGTTAGTCTATATTTATTATTTCCTTTTTGAATAATTTAAATATGACGATAGTCTTCTCTACTGTTGCAGGCTTGTCAAATTCCAATAACTTACTACTGTCCATCGCAAACATTACCTCACTCGACACTTTATCATTGTCAAGTCTCGAACTCATTGGCAGCATTCAAGGTTAGCTAATTCCCTTACTAATAAAATTTGAAGTTTTGATCGTTGTGTATCTCTCTAATTCACCTTCTCCTTAATATACATTTAGGTTTATGCCACCTCACAAATCTTCAAAAGCTTGATCTTTCTCACAATAAACTGAGTGGTAATTTGCCCCATTGTTTGGTGAATTTGACACTTCTTCAAGAACTGGATCTCTCTGATAACCACTGTATTGGAAAAATTTCACAATCCCCATTGAAATTCTTCACATCTCTCATATATCTATCACTAGAATACAATCAGTTTGAAATTCCAAGTTCACTTTCTCCCTTCTTCAACCACTCAAAACTCAAAAACTTTGATGCTCTTGGAAATGAAGTTTATACAGAAACAGAGGTGGTCAATTGTAATTTGGTACCCAAGTTTCAGTTGGAGAATCTTTGGTTAACATCCACTTCTGGAGGAGGATCATTTCCTGAATTTCTGTACCATCAACATGATTTGCAATTTCTCCACATTTTTGGCATTCCAATGATAGGATTGGGCTTTCCAAGTTGGTTACTAGAAAACAATACAAAATTAGAAACCCTTCTTCTCTCCAATTGTTCTCTTTCGGGATCTTTGGGTTTCCAAGCTCGTAATCCTAATGCAAATTTATGGGATTTAGACATCTCCAAAAATCATCTTTACGGTCGCATTCCAACTGAGATGGGTGCATATTTTCCAAAGTTAGAGTCGTTAGATCTATCGAAAAATGAGTTTATTGGAAGCATTCCGGAAAGTTTGTCTAATTGTTCTTTGTTAACGACATTTTTTGTGCGTGATAACAAACTATTTGACAAAGTTCCGAAGTGGATTGGAACAATGGATTATCTTAAAGTGCTAGATCTTTCAAAAAACATGCTTTTTGGAAGCATACCTACAATATTGGGAACTTCACCGTTGAAATTAATTTATTTGTCGGAAAATAGATTTGAAGGTCCTTTTCCTAATTTAATTTCCCTTTCCAATAATTTGCAAGTTCTAGATCTCAGTCATAATTGTTTATTTGGTATCATTCCAAAGTGGATTGAAAAGTTTTATATGTTAATATATCTTCTTTTAAGTCATAATAATTTTGTAGGAAAGATCCCAATTAATTTGTGGAAGATGACGAATATGTTAAGGGTAGTTGATCTTTCACATAATAAGCTCTCCGTACTCTCTACCAATTATTCGTGCAAGTATAAAAAAACCACTTTAGGTGGCGGAATATATGAGGTTGGGGAGTTTGAATTTGTATTGAAGGGAAATATTTTTGGTTTCAAAATGGGACAAATTTTTGAGATGGATTTTGTTGGATTGGATCTCTCTGGCAACAATTTAAAAGGTCGAATTCCTTACGAATTTGGAACTATTCAAGGTATCAACCTTTTGAACCTATCACATAATAGCTTATTCGGACCTATTCCTTTCTCTTTTTCAAACATGTCCCGAATTGAGACTTTGGATCTTTCTTGCAACAACTTAAGCGGATCAATTCCTCATCAGCTTACAGAGCTACACTCCTTAGAAGTTTTCAATGTGTCTTACAATAACCTTTCTGGTGAGATACCCTGGGTTGCTCAATTTGCCGCATTTGATGAGAGAAGTTACAAAGGGAATCCTTTCCTCTTTGGGTTACCACTATCAAAGAATTGCAACTCAGAAATACCCATACCACCATCTTCAAATGGCGATGAAGTTGATGACGGGCTTGTCGACATGAATGTATTATACATAAGTTTTTGTGTGACTTTTACTATTATATTAGTCACAATGTTTGCAATTTTGTACATAAACCCATATTGGCGGAAAGCATGGTTTTACTTCATCGAGAAGACTATCGACAATTGCTATTATTTTTTTGTTGATAATTTTTCTTTTCTATCAAAATTAGGGATAAGATAATTTCTGGATGTAATATGTTATTTTTAGAGTACTCTTTGATCATCTATTGATTTACAATAATAAACGATGTTGCTTATGATTTACGTTAATGTCTATAATATCAATTTTATTTTTATTTCAATTCTTTAAATAGAGTTGATACTTGTGTAAATTTGTTATACTTGATTATAAATGATATTATTTCTTTAATGTTATTCAGCATTCTATTGAAACTTTTAAGGAATAAAAGTAAGTAACCAATGTATAGAATAGGAATAAAAGAAAACAGGAATTTCAAACTTGACATTCAAATATGTATATTTTTCAACTAAAAATATTGCTAATAAATAAATAAATAAGACTGAACTAAAATATCATTCCATATGAAATCAAGCTAAAATTGAATTGAAATATTAATTTTAAATCTAGTATATAAAACTAAAATTTTCTATGAAATTATTTCAATGAAATATATATTTATTAAAAGGAACCCAATTTTTTATATATGATTATTATTATTACATATTTATAATGACGAATCATATTCGAAAAGCTGTTACATATTAACAACCAATTTGAAGAATAATTTATATTATAATTTTAAAATTTTAAAATAATTCTTTCTCCAAATTGGTGGTAGTTGTTCTGGTTTTGCCTATAAGAATGAGATTCTCTGCCATCAATTCTACAAAGCCTGCCCTTACCTCAAGTTCGCTCATTCACAACCAATCAAGCTACACTGTGTAGAGAAATAGCACTGACATGAAAGAATAAGAATGGTAACTTTTCTCTATCTATTTACAGACTGTACAAAGGGTTATATATACAGAGAGTAGAAGGTAACGTAACAAGAAGTTGTTATGGCTGTACAGAAGTCGTTAAAGGTTAGCAGTAATTAGTTACAGTGAAAGAGACATAAGAGATAATTAGTCCTTAATACGCCCTCGCAAGAGCATGTCTCCATCGAGGATATGCATCTTGAGTCTAAGCATGGCGTGTCGTCGTGAAGGCAGAGGCTTGGTGAGGGCATTAGCGATTTGATTATGTGTTGAGATGTGGGTTACCGCTAACTTTCCAGCTTGGACAAGTTGTCGCACAAAATGATAGTCCAAGGCAATATGCTTCATTCGAGTGTGAAAGACTGGATTTTTGCATAAGTACGTCGCTCCAAGATTGTCACAGAATAGAACCGGTAATTCTTTAAAAGGAAGATGGAGTTCAGATAAGAGGTGTTGTAACCATTGAAGTTCAGCCACAGTAGTTGCAAGGGAGCGGTACTCCGCTTCAGTGGAGGAATGGGCAACAGTGCGCTGCCGTTTGGAGTGCTAAAAGGCAAGGTTGCTACCAAAATATATAAGGTAGGCTGAAGTAGAAGTTTTGTCATCATTATTGCCAGCCCAGTCGACATCACTGTACGCATGAAGGGGAGACAGAAGTGTGCCAAAGACTTGAAGAGCCATTTGTTTCGGTTTGTTAAGTTGTAAACCAAACTGGATCGTACCTTTGAGATAGTGATAAATTTGTTTGACTTGCTGCAAGTGAGTGACACTGGGCGCATGCATGAATTGAGCAACTTTATTCACTGAGAAAAGAATGTCAGGTCTCGTGTGAGCTAAGTACTGAAGAGAACCAACCATTCTTTTATAAAGCGAGATATCAGCAGCTGCAGTGCCGTCATCAAGGCTTAGTGGGGTGGTGAGGCATAAGGGTGTAGAGGCTGGTTTGGCGTCCGCCATGCCAAATCGATCCAGAATATCCCGAATGTATTTATGCTGAGAAAGAAACAAGCCCTTGGTAGTAGGGATTATTTCAAGACGCAAAAAATAAGAAGGAAATCCCAGTTGTTTGAGTGAGAACTTCAGTGATAACGCCGAAATGAATTTTGTTAAAAACTGAGAAGAGTTTCCGGTGAGGAGAAGATCATCCACATAAACCAAAAAATAGGCAACAACACCATCGGCATTATAAATGAATAAAGATGGATCACTAAGACTTGGATGAAAGCCAAATGAGAGAATGAAATTCTTCAGGGCATCATACCAAGCACGGGGAGATTGGCGAAGTCTATAAATAGCTTTGTGTAACCGACACACAAAGTTGGGATGATCTGGATGAACAAATCCTGGGGGCTATTGCATGTATACGTCTTCAGTTAAGGCACCCTGTAAGAAGGCATTGTTGACATCCATGTGCTGGATCGACCAGCTGTGAGCAAGAGCAATTGTAAAAATGATCTTAAGTGTTTGAGGTTTGAGAACCGGAGCAAACGTTTCATGAAAATCACACCCTAGGGTTTGGGTAAACCCTTTTGCAACCAGTCGCGACTTGTAGCGTGCCACGGAGCCATCTGGATGCCGCTTGATCCTATACAGCCATTTGTTGCCAACAATGTTGCGACCCGGAGGCGCTGGTACTAGATCCCATATATGATTATTGATGAGAGCATCAAACTCTTCATTCATTGAGGTTCGCCATAGAATATCCTTCATTGCCTGCGTAAGACATGTTAGTGCAAGAGTATCGAGAAGAGGATGTTTACTCACATGAAAGAACCTTTTGGGTTTGTGAATATTGTTCTTGGCCTTGGTCTGCATAGGGTGGGTATTGGTGGTGACAGGAACAGTTGAAGTGGGTGGCTCACGAAAATCAGAGACTGGAGAGACGACAGGGGAACCAGGCAAGGCGTCAGTAGGCAAGGAGGGTACTGCTGCAACGTCATCCATGTCAGAATGAGTCATATTACAGTCCTTGTTCGAAGATGTATGTGGTAGGGGGTGGGACTCTACTGGATTGGAAACTGATGGTAAGAGAGTGTGAGACAGAGTATTTTGAGAGAGACTCGAGTTTAAAGGGATTGATGATTCTAAAGTAGGCAGACACAAGTCGAGCGATGAGAGGGTTGAATGAGGAGAGGTGAGGAATGAATCATTAGGGGAGGTCGATAGATAAGGAACCTGACAAAGGCCATCATAAGGAAAAGAGTTATCGTAAAACGTGACATGTTTAGAGGTGTAAGTTTTGTGAGTGGTAGGGTCATGACAGATATAGGCATATTGAGAAGAGGAATATCCCAAAAAATGCATGGTTTAGAACGCTGTTGTAGTTTGTGGTGAGTATACGGTCGAAGCCAAGGAAAACAGAGGCAGCCAAAAGAATGAAGGTGATGATAATTAGGGGGTGATTTATGTAGTACTTCATATGGGGAAATCATCTTAAGAACTGGTGTGGGTAATCTGTTAATCAGATATACAGCGGTGAGAAAAGCATGAGACTAGAAGGATGATGGGAGTTTGGATTTATGAAGCAGAGCCCGACCGGTTTCGACAATATGCCGGTGACGCCTTTCAGCTGTACCATTTAGCTCAGGCGTATAAGGAGGATTGGTAAAGTGAGTTATGCCATGATGACCCAAAAAATTCTTAAGAGCAATATACTCACCACCATTATCACTGTAAACAGATTGGATTTTAGTGTTAAAGTAATTTTCAACAAGAGCTTTAAATCGTGTAAAAATAACAAGAACATCATATTTACGTTGGATGGGATACAACCAAATGTACTTGGAATAATGATCAATAAAAACAACATAATAATGAAAACCATCAATTGATGGAACAGGAGCCGGACCCCAAACATCACTAAAGATCAACTGCAAGGGACGAGTGGTAGACAGATGATTGTTAGAAAAAGCCAATTTGTGGCTCTTGGCACATGCACAAGACACACAAGGAGAACAATGACGAATATTAAGAGAAAAACGTTTGTTGATATTTTGAAGGACTGAGACAGACGGATGGCCTAAAAGATGATGCCAGTCCCGAACAGAAGCATGAGTAGTGACATAGGCTGGAAGAAGTTTCCTCTTTGGAAAACAAGTGTAATATAAATCATCAACACAATGACCCTGCATCAGTACCGCCTTGGTGTTGACATCCTTGACCTGAAAATGGGAAGAAAAGAATTCAACAAAGACATTATTAGTGGCTCAAAGTTTAGAAATAGAAAGCAAATTATGTTTAAGGGAGGGAATATGAAGAACATCCGATAAGGATAAAGGTTGAGCCGAAGTAGAAACAATGGTTGTACCAGTGTTAGTAATTGGTAATTCAGTGCCATTACCAACTACCAGATGGTCAGAACCTTCATAAAGAGTGGTAAGAGACAGATTATTAAGATTGCTAGTGATGTGATGAGAAGCTCCAGAATCTACAATCCACTTATCTGAAGATGGGTCCATGGGTTTATGTGAGTGATAGGCTGAAGGTTGTTTGGCGGTAGGTCGACCATGAAGTTTGAAACAGCGGCGAGCTGTGTGACCCGGCTTCTCACAATATTGACAGATGATGGAAGAGAAACCAGTGCCATCACCCCGAGATTTGACTGGCGACACAGTATCATCAGAAGCAGAGGTCAAACCAGAGATACCTGTCCTCCGACGGTGCTGTGAAGAGGAACGAGGTGGAGATCCCTGTGGCAGAGAACGTCGGCGATGTGCATTCCAGTTTGACTTATACCCAACCAATGCAGTAGTAGGAGAAAAGTTATTGCGACTCATCCGTGATAGGTAAGTTTTATGGTCAAGGAGCTTTTCATGAAGTTCTTTAAACGAGACCGGAGTGTCACGTGTTGAGAGTTCGACTAAGTCAAAGTAGTTTTTCTTATCTTTTGTTATTTATCCTATCTTTTAGGATATTATTTTGTTTGTTATTCAAATTTATATTTTTGTACAGATTCATTCAAATTATGTTGTAATCTCTGTATTTATAGTTGTTGAAAATCAATAAGATTTGAGTTCATTCTTCGACCAAAACTCCTCTCTTTCATGGTATCAGATTGCCAATAACCGGTTTCAATCACCATCTTCTTCCTTCTCCTTTTTTTTCCCTCATCGCCATGGCCAACACTACTGCAACTCCTATCCCGTCTATGCCGAACCAAATAACCATTAAGCTCACCCCTTCCAATTACCTACTTTGGAAAACACAAATGATGCCTCTTCTCTACAGTCAGAAACTTATTCACCATGTTGATGGTACCCAAGCCCCTCCCAAAACCATCGACAATAACCCCAATCTCGCGTATGAGCCGTGGTTTCTCAAAGATCAAATGGTCTTTGAGTTGGATCCTTGGCTCGTTGTGCGAATCTTTGTCGCATGACCCGTCGGTATGACCACCGCTCACGCAGCTTGGTCGAAACTGCAAATGACGTTTGCTTTCGGATCCAGTGCACAAGTCCAAACTCTCAAGGGCTCCTTGCATGCCCTCTCTCGCGGAGACGATTCTACAGTCACATATATGGATCGTGCTAAGCGTATTTTTGATCAACTTGGAGCTCTCGATGCTGCTATTTCTGAAGATGATCTTGTTGATCATATTTTACGCGGCCTTGGTTCTGATTATCGTCCTTTTGTACGTAACATAGAGGTAAAATTACACTCTATTTCTTTTGATGATTTATTTGGTTTGCTTCTTTCTGAGGAATTGCAGTTGCAAGCCACCAATGAGACACTCAATCCTCCTGTCGTTGCTCATTATGCCGGCCGACAGTCTTCTTCTGCTGCCAATCGTGGTCGAGGCCGTGGTAATCGACGAAATGGTTCCTATTCGGGGCGTGGCCGAGTCACCTCTCCTACCACCGAACCCACTTGTTACAATTGTCGTGGCTGTGGCCATACAATCCGACAATGCCCCAGCCCCAAATATGCCGAAACAATTCCCAAACCGTCAGCCAATTATAGCTCATCCCCTCACACCAATACCAAGCAATGGATCGTTGATACTGGCGCTTCCTATCACTTGACATCAGAATTGTAAAACCTGGGAATTCATTACGAGTACACTGGGACCGATGAAGTTACTCTTACCAATGGTAAAACCTTACCTATCTCTCGTGTTGGCTCAACTACTTTGTCTCTTAGTTCTCGTCTTTTTAATTTATCAAATGTTCTTCATGTTCCAGAGGCTAATCTTAATTTGTTGTCTGTTCCTCAGTTTACTCTCACTAATGATGTCTCTGTTGAATTTTTCCATGATTCATTTGTGATTAAGGACCGACAGACGAAGCAGCCACTTCATAGAGGGGTCATCCAGAATGGGTTATATCGTCTTGCTACTGATCCAGTGTCTCCTGCTTGTCATTCAGTTTCCTTGTCTACTTGGCATGCTAGATTAGGCCATGCTTGTTCGAACACCGTTAATAAAGTTTTGAGTCTAAATAAATTGTCCGCTTCTTCTAAGCGAGATTTGTCATTATGTGAAACTTGTTGTGTTAGTAAATCTCACAAATTATTTTTTTCTGATTCTACTTATGAAGCAAAGCAACCTTTAGAATTAGTTTGTTCGGATTTATGGGGTTCGTCACCAATTGCTTCGGTTGATGGTTACTTATATTACGTTGTGTTTTTTTATCATTACACAAAATATACATGGATCTATTTTTTGCGACGTAAGTCCGATGTTTATAATTGTTTGATTAAGTTCCGTGCTATCGTTGAAAAATACTTTAGTAAACCTATTAAACAATTTCAATCCGATTGGGGTGGGGAATTTCAAGCTCTAGAAAAATACTTAGCTCCAATTCCATCATCCAACGAAGCTCTTGTCCCCATACACCTGAGCAAAATGGTTGTGCTGAAAGGAAACATCGCCATATAACTGAAACCGGCCGAGCCTTGTTGCACCATGCCTCCGTACCACCTAAATATTGGGATCATGCTTTTGCTGCAGCCATATATACCATTAATCGATTGCCAAGTCCCTTGCTTAATCATAAATCACCATACCAAGTAATTTTTCAACGAGACTCGAATTATAATTTTTTACGTGTCTTTGGTTGTTGTTGCTATCCTTGGCTTCGTCCCTACACTAAAAACAAGCTTAAGCCTAGATCCACAAAATGTGTTTTTCTTGGTTATAGTATTCTTCACAAGGGTTAAAAATGTTTATCTTTGTCCACCAATAAGGTGTTTTACTCACGTCATGTTATTTTTGATGAACAAGTTTTCCCGTTCAAGACAAATGATGGCAACGCATCGGTTCTCGGTCCACCGCCTTCCCCATCCACCATCTTTTCTCTCGACCAAAGACACCATACCGTCCCCTCAACCTCCATATCGTCACCTAATATATCTCCTATTGTCCCGCCTTCACCTAATACTACAGTCCCGATTGCTGCACCAATTGCCTTGGTTGAATTGTCTTCAACTGTCGCGGCTTCCTCTGGCTTTGCCTCCACCCAGCCTGCTATCAGTCCCTCGGCAGTACCATCAGCTGCTCCCGCAGCTCCCTTGCGCCATCCTATGACCACTCGGTCCGAAACCGGTTCCCTGAAACCGAGAGTCTTTGCCACTACAGTCTCCGATGTCTTGGCTGCACCCACCTCATACACTGATGCGGCTAAACATCATCATTGGCGCAAAGCAATGTCTGAAGAAATCGATGCCTTGTTATCTAATGGCACATGAGATCTTGTTCCTCGATCCAGTGCATCTAATATTATTGGCTACAAATGGGTGTATCGTGTTAAAACAAAGGCAGATGGTTCGCTTGATCGTTATCGCGCTAGGCTTGTTGCTAAAGGTTTTCATCAACGTCCAGGTATTGATTATGTTGAGAAATTTAGTCTTGTTATTAAACCAGCAACAGTACGGCTAATCCTATATATTGCTGTCAATCGTAAATGGTCTATTCGGCAGCTAGATGTTTCAAATGCTTTTCTTCATGGGGCACTTGATGAACTAGTTTTTATGGAGCAACCTCAAGGCTTTGTCGATCAAACTAAGCCTGATTTTGTATGTGCTCTCAAAAAGTCACTATATGGTTTAAAGCAAGCATCCCGAGCCTGGTATTTCTGTCTCGCAAATGCTCTTCAATTGCTTGGTTTTCAAGGCTCGAAGGCTGACAGCTCCTTGTTCATTTACTCTTCCAATAATGAACATGCTTATTGCCTGGTTTATGTTGATGATTTGATTTTGACAGGCTCATCGACTAGTCTTCTGCAGCGAATTATAGCTCAGATTGGCTGATCCATTGCTCTCAAGGATTTGGGGCCTCTATCATATTTATTGGGTGTCGAGGTTACATGGCTCAATGACGGGTTACAGCTTACGTAATCCAAATACACAAAGGATTTGCTGCATCGTGCTAATATGCATGAAGCGTCTTCGGTTTCGACCCCGTCAACTCCTCGAGCTGATTTGACTGGCACCACCTCCTTGGCATTTGATGATCCAACGTTATATCGACGGGTTGTAGGGGCTCTACAATATTTAGCTCTAACGCATCCCGATATCACTATGGCCGTTAACAAGACTGCTCAATTTATGCACTCACCTTGTACTCATCACTGGCAAGCCGTGAAACGCATCCTTCGTTATTTGCGTGGAACAATTGATCATGGTCTTGTTCTACGGTCCTCTCGACAAGCCTCTCTCATTGCTTTTTCTGATGCTGATTGGGGCGGAGACAAAACTGATCGTAAAAGTACTTCGGCCTACATTGTTTTTCTTGGTTCAAATCCGGTCTCTTGGGTGTCAAGAAAGCAAAAAACGGTTGCAAGATCCAGCACTAACTCCGAGTATCGTGCCCTTGCCTCAACTGCCTCGGAAGTGTATTGGCTTCAATGCCTTCTACGTGAGTTAAACTACACTCTACCCACTACACCGAGAATATGGTGTGATAATGTCTCAGCTACTTATTTAGCTGCCAATCCTGTTTTTCATTCTCGATCTAAGCATCTTGAGTTGGATTTTCATTTTGTCCAGGATCAAGTTCGACAGAAAAATTTTCTTGTTTCTTACATATCAACGGTTGATCAATTGGCTGATGTTTTGACGAAACCATTGTCGAAGACTCGGTTTCTACTACTGCGCGACAAACTGATGGTGCATTCCCCTATCGGTTTGCGGGGGGGTGTTGAGAGTTCGACTAAGTCAAAGTAGTTTTTCTTATCTTTTGTTATTTATCCTATCTTTTAGGATATTATTTTGTTAGTTATTCAAATTTAAATTTTTGTACATATTCATTCAAATTCTGTTGTAATCTCTGTATTTATAGTTGTTGAAAATCAATAAGATTTAAGCTCATTCTTCGACCAAAACTCCTCTCTTTCATCACGCGCTCGAATGGCTGCTGCAATTTCCCTGAAATCAGAACCAATGCCATTTAAAACATGAATAACAAGATCAGTATCATCCACCGGATAACCTATAATAGCTAATTCATCAGCAACATTTTTGAGTTGCCGAAGATAAACAGCAACAGTCTGGTCTCCTTTTTCAAAGCAGGTAAGGCATTCTTTTAAGGAGAAAATTCTGGAGCGGGAACTACTGGCATAGGTTCTACCAAGCACATCCCATGCCTGTTTAGATGAAGTGACTGAACCCAGTAAAGCAACAATATTATCAGCAACGGAAGAAATAATAGCGGCAATGAGCAATTGATCTCGTCTAATCCAGTGTGGATAGCCAGGATCGATAATCGAAGGACACAGGAATGAACCATCCGTGTAACCTTGTAAACCGTAGCCAATGAGGAGTGTCGTCATTTGCACCCGCCAGGCCGGGAAGTTTGTTCCAGTTAATTTAATGGAAGCAGTATTTAAAACAACTAGAGAAGAGTTGTTGAAGGGTATGGTGTTCACAGGACTGGTAGTGCCCGAATTGTCATCAGGAGTAGTCATATCGTGTATATGGTGAGGGCAGAGAAAAAAAATGTAGACAGTCAAGGAAGAAAGCACACGGAAAAAAAAAGTCCGCCATTAGGCTTTGATTTGCTCTGATATCATGTAGAGAAATAGCACTGACATGAAAGAATAAGAATGGTAACTTTTCTCTATCTATTTACAGACTGTACAAAGGGTTATATATACAGAGAGTAGAAGGCAACGTAACAAGAAGTTGTTATGACTGTATAGAAGTCGTTAAGGGTTAGCAGTAATTAGTTACAGTGAAAAAGACATAAGAGATAATTAGTCCTTAATGTAAAGAAGAGAGTTTGAATGGTAAAAAATGAGTTGTTTTTCATTGAGTATAATTGGATATATATATCCAAGAGAGTACAAGTAGAGATTGAGATAATATCTACAAGATTTACAAATATTTAAGTTTGAAAATAAAGGCAATATCTTAATAGATAATTACAAATATTCGGGCTGACTAAGTCTTATCCTTAACACCCCCCCGCAAACTGATGGGGGGAAGCACCATTAGTTTGGCCTTCAAGTCTAGGAATCGATTCTTCGATAGTGGCTTGGTTAACACATCAGCCAATTGGTCAGTAGTCGGAATGTACGAAACAATAAGATGTTTCTGTCGAACTTGATCACGCACAAAGTGAAAATCTAGTTCAAGATGCTTCGATCTAGAATGAAAGACCGGATTTGCAGCTAAGTATGTGGCTAAGATGTTGTCGCACCAGATTCTTGGCGTAGTAGGAAGAGAATGATGAAGTTCACGAAGAAGACCCTGAAGCCAATATACTTCTGAAGCTGCCGAAGCTAGAGCTCGATACTTAGAGTCAATGCTAGATCGAGCTACAGTTTTCTGCTTCTTCGAACTCCACGAGATAAGGTTAGCACCATGAAAGACAACATAAGCTGAGGTGCTCTTCCGATCAGTTTTATCTCCACCCCAATCCGCATCAGAAAAGGCAACAATAGAGGCTAAATGAGACGGCTTAAGAACAATACCATGGTCTATTGTACCGCGCAGATATCGAAGAATATGCTTGACCGCTTGCCAGTGATGTACTGATGGTGAATGCATGAATTGAGCAGTTTTGTTGACATCCATAGTTATATCGGGTCTAGTAAGAGCTAAGTATTGAAGAGCACCCACGACTTGCCGGTATAACGTCGGATCATCAAAGGTAGAGGAAGTCAAAGTAGTCAAATCAGTTTGAGGAGTGGAAGGAGTCGAAACTGAAGATGCCTCATGCATATTTGCGCGCTTTAATAGATCCAAAATGTATTTGGATTGTGAAAGCTGCAATCCATCCGATAGCCACTCAACCTCAACCCCAAGAAAATATGAAAGGGGACCCAAATCTTTAATTGCAACTGATTTGCCGAGTAGAATAATGATACGCTGAAGTAGATGAGACGATGAGCCTGTCAGAATTAAGTCATCAACATACACTAAGCAATATGCAATGTCATTACCAATCGAATAGATGAACAATGAACTATCAGCTTTGGAGCCGCAAAAACCAATCTTTTGTAGAGCATTAGTAAGACAGAAATACCAAGCACGAGGTGCCTGTTTCAAGCCATAGAGAGACTTCTTGAGAGAACACACATGATGTGGCTTGGTAGGATCGATAAAGCCTTGAGGCTGCTCCATAAAAACCGGTTCATCAAGTGACCCATGTAGAAAGGCATTCGAGACATCGAGTTGTCGAATAAGCCATCGATGATTAACTGCAATCGACAAAATAAGTCGAACTGTGGCTGGTTTGATGATAGGACTGAATGTTTCAACATAATCGATACTGGGTCGTTGATGAAAAGCTTTTGCTACGATCCGAGCTTTGTAGCGATCAATAGAGCCATCAGCCTTGGTCTTTATGCGATAGACCCATTTGCAGCCAATCACATTAGAGGCTAGCGATCGCGGAACTAAATCCCAAGTCCCATTTGCCATTAATGCATCAATTTCAGCAGACATAGCCTGACACCAAATCTGTTGCTTGGCCACTTCGGTATATGATGATGGAGCAGTCAAGACAAGAGATGAAGCAGTGAAAACTCTCGACTTTAAACTACCAGTCCGGGACCGAGTAACCATAGGGTGCTGATTTTGAGAGCCTTGAACTGCGGTTGGCACAACCGGTAAAGAGGCTGGTGGCGCAAAAGGAGCCACGACAGTCGGCTCAGCAGGAGCTGCGGGTGCAGCAGGAATAGGAACAATGGTGTCGGGCTGATTGGATGATGGTAATGGTGTGGGGGCGATAGTAGGCTGTGGGGAAGTGGGTTCGGAGTGAGGTAGGCCGAGGGAAAATATGATAGTGGGAGATGGCGGTGAACCGAGAATAGAAGACTTCCCATCACTTTCTTTGAACGGAAAAACCTGCTCATCAAAAATAACATGTCGTGAGTAAAAAATTTTGTTGGTAGACAACGACAGACATTTATAACCTTTATGAAGAATGCTATAACCAAGAAACACACATTTGGTAGAACAGGGCTCAAGTTTATTCTTGGTATAGGGACGAAGCCAAGGATAACAACAACAACCAAATACACGAAGAAAATTATATTCCGAGTTACGTTGAAAAAGTACTTGGTAGGGTGATTTGTGATCAAGTTGTGGACTTGGTAATCGGTTTACAGTGTAAACAGCAGTAGCAAAGGCATGATCCCAATATTTTGGTGGAACAGAGGAGTGGTGTAAAAGGGCGCGACCAGTTTCAGTAATGTGACGGTGTTTGCGTTCGGCACAACCATTTTGTTCAGGTGTGTGAGGACATGAGCTGCGTTGAATAATGACATTATTGGCTAAGTATTTTTCGAGAGCTTGAAATTCCCCACCCCAATCGGATTGAAACTGTTTGATAGGTTTACCAAAGTATTTTTCAACAATAGCTCGAAATTGAATGAAACAAGTAAAAACGTCAGATTTGTGACGAAGAAAATAAATCCACGTATACTTGGTATAATGATAAAAAAAGATGACATAATATAAATAACCATCAACAGAGGCAATAGGAGAAGGTCCCCATAAATCAGAACAAATTAATTCCAAAGGTTCTTTTGCTGCATAACTAGAATCTGAAAAAGACAATTTGTGAGATTTGCTAACACAACAGGTCTCACATAAAGAAGAATCATGCTTAGAAGAAGCGGATAAATTATTCAAACTTAAAACTTTACTGACGGTCTTGGAGCAAGCATGGCCTAATCTAGCATGCCATGTAGACAAAGAAACAGAATTGCAAGTTGGAGACACACGATCGGTGGCTAAGCGATAGAGCCCATCTTTAATAAACCCCTGATGAAGTGGTTGCTTCGTTTTGCAGTCCTTAATCACAAAATAATCAGAGAAGAATTCAATAGAGACATCATTAGAATGAGTAAACTGATAAACAGACAGCAAATTGAGGTTAGACTCCGGAACATAAAGAATATTATGTAATGAAAAAGGACGAGAACTAAGAGATAAAGTATTTGAACCAAGATGGGAGATAGGTAAGGTTTTACCATTGGTGAGTGTCACTTCATCGGTGCCAGTATACTCAAAGTGAATGCCCAGATTTTCCAGTTTAGAAGTTAAGTGATGGATAGCTCCAGTATCAACGATCCACTGTTTGTCTGGGGCATGAGGAGAGGAGCCATAGTTGGCAGTCGGTTTGGGGTTGTAATCTGTGTATTTGGGGCTAGGACACTGTTTGATGGTATGCCCCCGGCCTCGGCAATTGTAGCAAGTCGGAGTGAAAGGCTCAAAAGTGGAGAAGGCAGCACGTCCACGGCCAGATTGGAAGCCAGTGCGTCGATTCCCACGGCCTCGTCCTCGTGAGGCGCCGGTATTGGCTTGACGGCCAGCATAGTGAGCAACAACAGGGGGATTGAGCGACTCATTCGCATTTTTCAACTGCATTTCTTCAGAGAGAAGTAAGCCAAATAAATCATCAAATGTAATAGAAATCAATCTTGCCTCTATATTTCGCGCAAAGGGGCGATACTCGGGGCCAAGACCACGTAAAATGTGATCAACAAGATCATCTTCAGAGATGCCAGCATCAAGGGCAACAAGTTGATCAAACAAGCGCTTGGCACGATCCATATAAGTGACAATAGAGTCATTGTCACGAGTCAGGGCGTGTAGAGCATTTTTGAGAGTGCGGACTTGTGCTCTAGAGCCCGAAGCATAAGTGGTCTGCAACCGAGATCAGGCCGCATAAGCAGTAGTGACACCAACAACCTGTGATAAAACGGGTTCAGAGAGCGAACCAAGGATCCAGCTTAACACCATTTGATCCTTAATGTACCAAGTCTGGTATTCCGGATTCGGAACATCGGCAACTTCTTTGGGAGGCGGTTTGGTGCCATCAACATGGTGGAACAGTTGATGACCATGAAGGATAGGTAGAAGTTGCGTTTTCCATAGAAGATAATTTGAGGAAGTGAGCTTAATGGTGAGTTGATTGTGAACAGAGAGAAAGGATAGGAGAGAGGGCACAGAGGAGGAAGATGAAGCAGGAGTGGTGACCATGGTGAGAGATGCGAAAATCCCAAGAAAAAGAAAAAAGAAGAAGAAGAAGAAGGTGTTTAAACCAAACACGACTGCTCTGATACCATGTAAAGAAGAGAGTTTGAATGGTAAAAAAGGAGTTGTTTTTCATTGAGTATAATCGGATATATATATCCAAGAGAGTATAAGTGGAGATTGAGATAATATCTACAAGATTTACAAATATTTAAGTTTGAAAATAAAGGCAATATCTTAACAGATAATTACAAATATTCGGGCTGACTAAGTCTTATCCTTAACACTTAATACATTGGAGGCTTTCTACGGTCAAGATTGCATCCATGTGGTGGACTTTAACTTAATGCACGGTCTACAATAGCCGACGCTCATACAGGCTTTGGCTCTACATCCTGGTGGACCACCATTGTTAAGGTTAATTGGCATTGGTCCACCATCTCCCGACGGCCGCAACTGGCTTTGAGAGATCGGCGTCCGATATGTCGAGTTGGCGCGATCAGTCAATATCCGGTTTGCAATTTGTGGCGTAGCAACTTCGGGGCTTTTCACATCGTGGATGCTCCAAGTGAACCCCAAAGAAGCTATGGCAGTCAACTCAATCATGCAGCTTCGCAAATTATTGGGACCCGATCGGGATAGGATCGATACGGTTCTGAGTTGGATCAAGAAACTGAAGCCGAAGATCATGACGGTTGTTGAGCAAGAAGCGAACCTCAACCAATCCGAGTTCATGGACCGCTTCACGGAGTATTAAGCGACAATTTCATCACAACAGTTTAAGCTGTTGTGTGAGATCAACTCAATTGGTTTTATATATTCTCTAACGCACCCCCTCAAGTGAAAGCTCTTTGGGCTTGAAATTTGCACAGCCTACTTTATCTTGTACTTAATTTAATTAGAATAGGTGGATAGTAGAATTCGAACTCATGACCATTTAGTCATAAAGGTTCTGATACCATATTAAGTAACCGTTTCACCACTTAATTTGTCCGTATATTCTCTAACACGGGGTCACTATACTACTATTCAACGTGTGGATTCGCTGGAGGCTTGCGCTTTACAGCCAGAGAAAGCGTTGGCGGAGACGTACATATAGAGAGAAATATGCAATGTGGTGAGCTGCGAGTGGTCGGCTCGGGTGGAAAGACACGAGCCGCTGGCTAAGTGGAGAGAGCGGCTTAGTGGAGCTGGGTTCAAGGCTTTACATTTGGGTTCAAACGCGTTTAAGCAAGCCAGGATGCTGTTGACGCTGTTCTCTGCCGAGTGCCGAGGGTTACAGCTTCCCGTAGGACGAAGGATGTTTGACTCTCCTTTACCTTTCCAGGTTTCATTTTAATTTTATGGAGTCAAATCAAATCAAATGCTGCCTTTTGATAAAAATAATTATGATTTTAATTTACCGGCTTAGTTATCTTATCTTTACTTCATTTTGCTTTCTCTACTTCGATTTCCTGTTACCCTTGACATTGATCAATGGCCAAAGACACTGCCCAACTGAGCGCTGCTAAGGTATCGTACAAGAACGCCTGGTCGGAAGGAAACCGGCAAGAGGAAGCTCGGTGGGCGAATGTGATCGGGGACATATTGAAGAACAGAGGAGAGTACGTGGAGGCTCTAAGATGGTTGCGAATTGATTACTAAGTATCCATAAAGTACTTGCCTGATAAGCACTTGTTGCCCACTTGCCAGTCTCTCGATGAAGTGTATCTCAGAAGACAACAATACCAGGATGCCTTGGTGTTTCGGCTGAAAGTTCAAGCTTTTGTTTTGCGTTTTTCTCTGATTTAGCGTTTAAGAATTGAATGTATTTGAATGATTGTGTCGGGTTTTAATTTTGGACTTATAGATGTAATGAAATGTGAAAGACATGTGAGTATGTATTTGAATGATTGTGTCGGGTTTTAATTTTGGACTTATAGATGTAATGAAATGTGAAAGACATGTGAGTTTTCGAATTGGGAATTTGTCTGTAGAAAAAGCATTTGGATCTTGCCAAAGATGCCAATGACCTCATTGAGCAGCAAAGAGCGAGTACTCAACTTGGTTGGACATACCCTGAGATGTTTTTGAAGTCCGATGAAGACCATTACTCAGTTCAAAATGCCAAAAAGTATTTCAAGTCAGCCACGAGGCTTGCTGAGAAGCTCAAGAAAAATCCACTCACTAATAAAACATCTTTTGTGAAATAGTGCATTGATGCGCATAACAATATTGGAATGCTTGAAATGGATCTTGCAACTTGGAGGAAGCGAAGACAATGCTTACCAAAGGGCTAGAAATATGTGATGAAGAAGAGATTGGTGAAGATGATGATTGTAGAAGTAGACTCCATCACAATCTTTGAAGTGTTTGTATGGAACTGAGAATATGGAAGGAAGCTCGGAAGCACATTGAGAAGGATATCATAATTTGTAAGAGAATTGGGCATTGCCAAGGGGAGGCAAAAGGTTATATTAATCTTGGAGGATTGCATTACAGGATTCAGAAATATGACGAGGCTATTCGTTGCTATGAAAAACCACTTGATCTGGCACAATCCATGGAAGATGAGGATGCTTTGGCTGTACAAATTGATCAAAACATTGATACTGTTAAAGAGGCAATTAAAGTAATGGAAGATCTGAGGAAGGAAGAACAGAATTTCAAGAAGCTAACAAGAGATATAGCTGCTGCTAGAGGTACAGCGCGTGAACGAAAGTGTTTGCTTCAGCAGATGCCTCACTAGACCGTCTCAAGGGAAGTCAAGCATGATATTGGCGTGGCTGAAGGTAACCTTGAAGATTTTCTTATTCACTTTCTCATAATTTACAAGGTGTATACATAAGAATATATAGGAGAAACTATCCTAATTATACAAGGAATAAGGAATCCTAATTATACAAGGAATAAGGAATCCTAATCATCAACAATATCTATTCCTAATCATCAACACTCCCCTCAAGTTGGTGCAAAGATATTACACATGCCCAACTTGCAAATCAAAATATGAAAGGTCCAACTGTTGAGCCCTTTTGTAAACACGTCATTAATTTGTCTTTGAAGTCACATGAAGTAAGCTCAAGACACCATCAGTTAACTTTTCTTTAATAAAGTGTCGATCAATTTCAATGTGCTTTGTCCTATCATGTTGAACAGGATTATGAGCAATACTGATTGCAGCCTTGTTATCACAATACAAGGATAACTCGTCTCTCCCAGCCAACCTCAACTCCACCATTAATTTCTGTAGCCATAAAAGTTCACAGACACCTTGAGCCATAGCTCAGATTCTCGCTCACGACTTGATCTAGCAACTACACTCTGCTTCTTGCTCCTCCAAGTAACTAAGTTCCCTCCTACGAGGGTGCAATAACCAGTAGTGGATCTTCTATCATCTAGAGACCCAGCCCAATCGGCATCTGTAAAGGCTTCAATCCGAAGATGGTCATGTTTAGAGAAAAGAAGACCTTTCCCTGGAGCTGACTTTAAATAGCGCAAAATACAAAAGACAGCCTCCATATGAGACTCTCTAGGGTTATGCATAAATTGACTCACCACACCGACCGCATAAGCAATGTCCAGTGCAGTGTGAGAGAGATAAATAAGCCTTCAACCAATCTTTGATATCGCCTTTATCAACTGGAGCTTGATTCCGACTTGTAACTTATGATTGCTTTCAATGGGTGATTCTGTGGTTTACATCCTAGCATACAGTTTCACCCAAAAGATCCAGAATGTACTTCCTTTGAGAAATGAAGATTCCCTTTTTTGATCTGGCAACCTCAATTCCCAAGAAATACTGTAATCTTCCAAGCTCCTTGATCTCAAATTCCTGAGCCAAAAGTTCCTTCAAACGAGCCATTTCTTCTTTATCATCTCCTGTCATCACTATATCATCAACATAAACAATGAGAAGAGTAATCTTACCCTTATAGTGTCTCATAAAGAGGGTATGATCAGCATTGCTTTGTTGATATCCAAAGGAAATCATGGCTTTACTGAACCTGTCAAACCAAGCTCTCGGAGATTGTTTCAATCCATACAAAGCCTTTTTCAGTCTGCACACCTTTCCTTGAGTTCTTTCATCGTCAAAACCAGGAGGAATCTCCATATAAACTTCTTCTTCCAGGTCTCCATGTAGGAATGCATTTTTTACATCAAATTGTTGCAAATCCCAATCCAAATTAGCTGCACAAGATAACAAAATTCTGATGGTATTCATTTTAGCAACAGGTGCAAAAGTCTCCTGATAATCAACTCCATAAGTTTGAGTGAATCCTTTTGCCACCAATCTAGCTTTGAACCTCTCTACCGAGCCATCAGCTTTGTGTTTTATTGTGAACACCCACTTACAGCCAACTAGCTTCTTATCTGGAGCATCAACTAGTTCCCAAGTTTCATTTTTGACGAGAGCTTTCATTTCTTCTATCATAGCTTCTTTCCACTTTGGATCTGTAATAGCTTTCCTCCAATCCTGTGGAATAGACATAGAAGAAAGAGACAAGGCAAAGGCTCTATAGGAAGGAGATAGGGAATCATAGGAAACAAAGTTAGATATAGAGTGTTTTGTACATGCCCTGACCCCTTTTCTTTGAGCAATAGGTAAGTTTAAATCAGAATCAGAAGATAACTCACGGAGGATTCTGCGCAGTAAGAAGACATGATGGCTTCTTCAGACCTGTTTTTCCTTGAATATCTCAATAAATCGGGTCTATCTAACCGTCCAACAATATTTGGAACAACAGTCTCCTCATTCTCCTCCTGAACAACATTTGGAACAAGATCACCAAGAACCACAGACATCACCTCTCCTTCACTACTCTCCCCCTGAAGAGGTGATTGGGTAGTGCCAAAGTAAGGTTCAGACTCTCGAAAGGTAACATCCATACTAACATAAAACTTCCTAGATGGAGGGTGATAACATTTATAGCCCTTTTGGGTTGGAGAATACCCAATGAACACACATTTCAGGGCCCGTGGATCAAGTTTGCCAATATTCCTGGTATGGACAAAGCATACACAGCCAAAAACCTTTGGTGGAACAGTATAGCCATTCTTGCCAGTTAAGACTTCCAAAGGAGCCCTAAAATTGAGTGTTTTAAGAGGCATTCTATTAATAAGATAGGCTGCAACCAGAACAGCATCCCCCCAGTATGGTTTTGGAACATTCATCGTGAACATAAGGGATCTAGCAACCTCCAATAAATGTCTATTTTTCCTTTCAGCTACCCCATTCTGAGCACTAGTATAAGGACAACTAGTATGATGAATAATCCCATGAGATTCCAAATAAGTACCAAATCTACTATCCATGTATTCTGTCCCATTATCAGTTCTCAATACTTTTATCTTAGCATCAAATTGAGTTTGCACCATTCGATGAAACGATTGAAAGCATAAGAAAACATCACTTTTTGCTTTAATCAAATACACCCAAGTCATCCTAGTGCAACAATCAATAAAAGTAACAAACCAACGATGTCGAGATAGAGAGCGATCGAGTAGGTCCCCAAACATCGAATGAACAAGCGTAAAAGGCGATGGTTTTATTATCACTCAAAGGATAAGAGTTAGAGTATGTTTAGCATACTCACAAGCATCACAAGATAAAGAATCAAATCGAGTCCTAGAAAACAAGCGGGATGTAATCTTTCTAAGACAAAAAGGAAGGATGCCCTAACCGCTTTATGCAATCAGTATTATCTCTGATTGACATCCTTACAATCTCCAAAAAAGGCTACACCTTGACCATCTTCCATCATGTATAAGCCATCATGTTCTCTACCATTGCCAATCCTCTTCCCGGTTCGAAGGTCCTGAAAAATACAGTAATCAGGAAAAAATTCGACCTTACAGTTTAGAGCTTTGGTGATAGCACTAACAGATAAAAGATTGACAGGAAATTGAGGAACATGAAGAACCGAAGACAGTTTAAGATTTGGAGTACAGACAATGGAACCTGTCCCAGAAATAGAAGCTAATGACCCATCAGCTATCCTGACACAATCCTTTTTTAGACAAGGAGAATAGTTAAGAAAGCCTTTAGAAGTGCTGTCATATGTCTATTCACACGTAATCAATAATCCATGTATTAAGATTAGCACGGATTACTGATTTAACAAAATTGGATGTAGACCGAGGAGGAATTGAATTGAGATAGAAGTTGCCGGAAATGCTGGATTTCATCAGGAGAGAGATTTGCAACTGAAACTGTCTCCTTGGAAGAGTCTACTGTTTCTACCACATTTGCCTGAGCCTTTGTTGAATTAGCTCGTTTTCCACGACCCCTAGCAGGTCTCCCATGCAATTTCCAGCAAGTTTCCTTGGAATGTCTTGGCTTTCCACAATAATCACAGATTAACTGATCTTTATCAGAAGCATTACTCTTTGTCTGCTCATGAGTAATATGTGCGATTAAACTGATTTCTCAACTGTGCGATGTAAAGCATGGCACTTCTTCTAGTCTCTTCTGCTGAATATAAGAATGTGCCTCCTCGAGGAGGGAAAAGGAGATCGCCAATAACTTGAACTCTCAATTGATCAAATTGTAATTCAAACCAGCCGAAAAATCATACACCTCTCCTTTTCAATCATATTTTGTATCGATCGCATCGTCGAGACATTGAGCTGAAAATCTGATAATAATCTAGCTCTGCCATAAACTACTCAACTCGAGAAATATTCAAAAGCGAAGCTCACCTTGTTTTGTGCCATGAATTTTATTACGGAGTTCAAAATCCGAGCATCGTTTCCCACTCGAGAATAGGTATTTTTGCGACTTTCCATATTTTTCCATGATATCAAGCGATAATCTCGCTAGAGATTTTAGGATCCATAAATTAATAAGCCAAGACATAACCAAAAATTATCGAATCCCATTGACTAAAATATGGATCGATAACAGTTGGTGGCTTCTTATCTCCATTAATGTATCCTTGCATTCTTCTAGCCTTAATAAACGATAAACATGATCTAGACCAAGCCAAATAAGTACCACGACCATCTAGTTTAATAGGGCTAATATGAATATAGGACCGTCATTAAAGGCGTGGGGTTTATCTACTTGGATCCTTTCTTAAGGTCGACATGATGATAGAATAGTGAAGGATTTTGATCGGTAAGAAATTGAAACTGTTGAAGATCAAAAAAAACGTCGTCGGAAATGACCGGAGAAGGGCCGATCGAGTCGCAGAGGGCGGAGAATGATCTGGCAAAACCCGCATTGGACGGTGGCGGAGATGGTGACACGCTACCACGCCACGGCGAGTGAACAGTGTTGCCAGAGCTTGGTGGCGTGACACCACGCGACGTCGGATGGTCGTGAAATTTTATGGCTGGCGAACTTGACCTTGCCGATCTTCGGTGTGGGAGGTGTTGAGAGAGGAGGAGAAACTCAACCCTTAGTTGGACAGAAGCGAAAATCGTAGATGCAGGAGAGAGAATAACTCAATCTCCGAAATAGGCATCAAGCTCTGATACCATGAAGATTTTCTTATTCACTTTCTCATAATTTACAAGGTGTATACATAAGAATATATAGGAGAAACTATCCTAATTATACAAGGAATAAGGAATCCTAATTATACAAGGAATAAGGAATCCTAATCTGTCAACAATATCTATTCCTAATCTGTCAACAAACCTGGGTGTTCACATTGCTTCAAATTTCACTCAACCTGGGTGTGTTTCTCTTCGACTCAACCATTGTCATCACATTGACTGAAATTTCACTCATTTGGCTAGCTTGTGAATTGTGTGAATGCCAAGGTTTATGATAAGCACATAAACCCAATCAATTTTGTGATTATTTAGATAATAAGCACATAAATTGTATGCCCCATCCCATTTTGTTTTTAACTTATCTCAACGGACATTAGGGAATGCATTATACTATTTTGGGAGTAATTTCCTCGGTTCTTTTTATAAGTTCCATCATGTGTTCTCATTGTCCTTAAACTTTTGAGTTTTTATGGCTAAGGGGGGCAGGACGCATTCTTTAGTTGTTAGATCTGATTTCAGATGTATGGTAATATTGTTTGTACCAATCATATTTCATGTTGGATCTGAACCAGCTGAATAGTTGCTTTCAAACACCATGCATGTCTGATTTATCTTGTCTTTTTCCCGAGTATTGACTGACAAGAAAATTAAAAAATGTTATGGGGAGTAATAATCTGTAGATGAATGGCATTTGATATGTAATATGTGCTATCATTTTCATTTTACATTGCTTCGTTTACGTAACTTCTTATTTGGATTTTTGCTTCGTTTACATAACTTCTTATTTGGATTTTAGAGTTATGGACAGCGTCAAATCGTTTAAATAGAAAATACTGGCATGTGCATAGCTTCCCAGTCTGACTTCTTGTTTTTTGTAGATAGAGGACTTAAGAGTTAATGAATATAGTAGTGAATCTCATTCTTCATTGTTTGTGCAATTTAAGACTGTATTTTATGGTGTTGGCATCATGTATTTGCAAAGCGAAAGAAGAGAATAGCAAATGAACTTTGTGACAGAGAAGCTAAGTGATTGATATCTGATTCTTGGGGAATCTACCAAAAGCTCAGAAACTTCAATAAAGCGATAAAATGGTTTAACAAGAGTTGGGAGACATATAACTCTATTGGAAACTTGGAGGTAAGTTGGTTGTTAGCAGTTTTTTATTGCATATATCATTACTGTCTTTGTTCTTGGAAAAGTATCAGCAGCTAATTTTTATGAACTTGCAATGTACGTAAGGGCATATATTGTTTCAGCAACATTTAATATATTTTTTGGTAGTAAAAATAGACTAACATTTCCTTAAACTTCCAGGGCTAAGCATTGACCAAAATCAACATTGGCGATGTCCTGTACTGTGATGGGGATTGGATGGGAGCGCTATCTATTCATCTTTCTTTCATTTTATCCTCATAATTTTCCATTGTGTTAAATTCTTAGTTCGTTGAGCATGGACTGGTTAGCTGAATACCTCATATTACCTTATGAAAAGGCAGCTCTTTACACGTTTCATAGGCTTCTTTAACTCGTATGCAATAAAAATGATTCTCTTGCTATTGCTTTACATGTTAAGGAAGTTGCATTTCTATACATTGGACTTACCTTAGCTACTAGGCTTAAATACACATACCTTGATTCCAAAACACGAACTTTCAGAAAATCCAAAGACAGTATTACTGTTCTCTAGTAAATTATCAGGAGCAAGTGGTGCATACTAGTTATCTTTAACATCATCCCTGTTCTTATAAAAGCTAGCAGCCTATAGTTTTGCAGAGGTTATGTTTCATGTCTGCCTGAAGATTAAGGAGCACATAATTGATATTACGTGATGTTATGTTTATGTCACAAGTAACAGGTTACAACTAATAAACAATGACAAGAAGCATGTTAAATTGTTCTTACTTGGAAGTAAATAAAATTTGGTCTTTCTTGCATTTTGTCGTAATGGTTATGCTAATCCTTTTTCATTTTCCTCATATACAGAATTGCCTCTGAGGCTAAAATCCCCTCTATTCAGCTTACAGCACTAGAGAATATGCATTACAGCCACATGATAAGATTTGATAATGTTGACGAGTCTAGGTAAAGTTTCTTTATGATGATAAACATTTTGACCGAGAGCAGTACTAACTCAGTAAGATTGCAACTTAGTTTTCTTGGCATAAACAGTAGTTTATTTCTTAAAATCTGGTTCTCTTTTGTAGGAGGTTGCAACTTGAAATTGACAATTTAAAACATCTAGAAATTAGGGAGCTTGAGAAACAAAAATCGACAAGAGATTACTACTCTGAGACTGATACAGACTAGGGTGATTATTTATCTGACAGTAAATCTAAATCGATGGGCAAGCTCTGTTCTACAAGATCACAAACTTCGGAAAGTGTTGAAATCGTGAATGATGATGTGCCCCTAGTTTCACTCCTTCAGTCCACTAAACACTCATCAAACATCAAAGCACCTCGGCCTGAAAACTACAAAGTTCATGAAAATTTAACTAAAGCTTCTAAAAAATGTTTTACTAGTAACCAACAAATAGCTGTTCGCCGGAAAAGAATTAGAGTGATCCTTTCAGACAATGAAGACGACTTTCCAAATGAGAGTGATATTTCAAAGGAGAAAAGTACTAAATGCCTAGTAGAGGATGTTGCTTCTAATGAAAGTGGGCATCAGTTTTTTACCATGCACTTATATCTTCTTTGTAGTAATACTAACACGTCTTTGTTCTCACTACAGTAAGAAGGAAAAGCAATTCTGGTGGTTGTGCATGTAGATTTCAAGTACACAAACATCTTAATCAATACATGAGATCCTGTTTTTGTGTGAATCTGGTGTCTTAGTGCTTGATACTTTTGGCATGGCAGGGCAGCTCAGCTGTTGCCTCCCATTCATGTGGTCCCATTAATGTTAAGAAAGTGCAAGTTCATACAAGTTTCCTAATATGGTGACTAGTGGCAAAGTTTCTATATCTTTGAGCCCAAACGAAAATGCTTCCACATCTGATCTTGCTGCTAGTGGTCATGAGCACGGGTTTCCCAATAAGGATGCATTAACAATAAATTGCTTCCTAAGATAGGCAGCTTCTGAAAGGAAATTATTTACTTTTAACTTTACGTTTGTTGAACATGATTCTGTTAGAAATATATTAGTTCTTGGATTGGAAAAATGCTAGTGTCAAGGTCTTATATAGGCTTCATATAACAATACATATCTGAAAGTATGTTTTACTCCATGGAGCAGTTTGCTTGCCTTGAAAAAATTGAGCTGGGAAATTTTCACTTTGAATTGAAGTAGAAATTTGAAATCCTCATAACCCTGTTATTTTCTTAATGCTGTAAAGATGTAATATAGACTGCCGAACCTTTAGGGCAAGATTGATTTTGCTTACAACACCTATTTAGTGAACCATAGTTCCTTTGTTTGTTTAACAGTCAAGTTCATATTTATAAGTTTCTTTCGATTCATGTTTGAAAGGATGGGTTCAAAAGCACTTGATGAAATTGTATATTGACCCTTGGATTGAATTATCCGAGACACCTAATATGAAGTTGCTTCAAAGACTATACATTTCAGAGTTAGCAATATAAGTTCGACAGGCAGGAAGAAAATGAATGCTTATATTTATCCTTTTCCTTTACCAGATTGAGGATGAAGTGATTGCATCTGACTGTGAATTGCTATATATATATTTAACCCCGTTGTTAAATGCCCTGCATACACACAAAACATTTGCTGCTAGACTTATCTCATAATTTGTTAGGTATGTTTTCTTTCATCTTCATCAGTTAAATGATTCCCAGAATGCGGTGCATTAACTACCAAATGCATGTTAACAACGCATCCAGGCAAAATGCTATTATATGTAATTCTCATTGTATTATGTTTAATAAGTTGTGAATGCCTCTTTTGACTACCAATAGTTGCCAACTGCTTATGCTTAGGAAATGGAACGATGGAGAAGCTTCAACAGTTTCTCATATGAGGCCAAAAATATGGTGATTTGGCCCTGGATTTACATTGCAGTCGATTTGGTCCATCAGCTCTATTTCAAGTTTGTTACTCCAAAACTTTCCAAAATTCCACACGCATGAATCATAAGGATTACTCTCCTTTAGGTCCAATTTTCATAGAAAAGATATCTCCTTTCTGTTTTTCACTCTTATAAAAGCTTTGCTTGAAGCAAATATTACGAATCATGATCCCCTGCTTTCTATCTTTCCTTTTTCAATTGATTTTCAGTAGTTGTGACCTGTTTGTTTGTACTCTACCAATTTCATGTGAAGGAATGTGCATTGAATGTGAATGTATTGTGGCTGAAATTTGGCCTTTGTGAAATGGAATCAAGATTGCCACATTTGTCTTATGTATTGCATGTTGAATTCCTAAGAATCCCCAAATTCTGTCTTCATTGGAATGTCGAGATTCTGTGGAGTCACTATTAGCATCTTAAAAGAATAGGGAAACATTTTGCAGTGCAGCTCATTATGAGCTTTCTAATTGTGGTTCCGCAGATCTGTGAGTGCCCTTTGCTCTTCACTTGTCTAGAAGTGGTTAATTTATCTGGAAATCGACCCACTGATACATGTGCATCTTTCCTTTCAACTATATTGGAAAAGCGTAAATGTAAAATCCTATATCTTATGCCATGACCTGATGTTGATCTTATTGGCGTGTTAGCATGGCCAACTACTTCATGACTCGTCTAAATTTGTTCTCAAGTTGAAGGTGTTGGTCTTGAAGTTTTCTCATGATGCTTTTTGCTCTTGCAGCCCTTAATAGCTTAGTTTAAATATGGAACGGTGTTCTATTACATCTAGGACGAACCAAAAGGTCTCCTTTGCACTAAATGATTTCTTTGTCCTGGCACAACTTTCAATAGGTACTTAAAGAGCGAATGTGAAGTACACCCTCTATATTGTTGTTCATGTCCTGCCTAATAACCAGTCATTTTGACAAGAAACAATCAGCCCATATCTGGAAATGTTCTCAATAATCTATTGACCAAACTTGTTATTGAGAAAAGGTTCAAGACCAAAGCCCTTCACCTAGTAAAATACGTTTCCATTTCTATCTTCAGATGGGGAATAGGTGTTGGCCATCTTAGATCAAAATGTTCTGAATTTGATGTTTTGATCTTTGCAGTTTTACAGAACTGAGTCTGAATGGATTGAGTTTGAACAAGCTAGTTATAGATACCCTTTGCCAACTTGCCAAAACCTCATCTTTTTCACGACTAATACTTGGGAGAACTGGTGTAGGAACTGTGAGTACACTTCTGCTTTTCTTTATGTTTTTTCTGAGTCCAACCTTTGCATGCAGTTTGAACTATTTTTCTCTGCCTCGTATTAATTTTGAAATTGATGGAAATTCTAGGAAGGGGCACTACAGATAACAGAATCCCTTTTCAGAGGGTCTCAAGGCTCTGTGCTACTGGACTTATCATTCTGTGGATTAACACGTACATACATCCACAAACTTAACAGTGATGCTACTTTCATTTGTGGAATTCTTGAGCTGAATCTTGGAGTGAATCCTATTTCAGAAGAGGTTAGTTAATTAATTCTTCACGGTGCCATCGGCTTGGATATCTTTTACATTTTTCAATTGAACAAAATAACTTAAATCAGTTCTATACATTCAGGTTCTGATAGTTATATGTTACATGAATGTAGTATTTAAGAAATGCCACATATATAGAAATAAAGTACTACAAATTTCAGTGCCATGTATTAAAGATTCAATACGTTTTAAAGTGTTATAGGATTTATCTTCAAACGAACATGCACTAACTAGTTCTTATTTTCCTTGCTCTTAATGTTTCCTATAGGAAATGAATGTTATATAGTTAGTGTTCCTTCGTTTGAGAAAACTTGACAGGACGTTACTAATGCAGGGTGGAAATGCATTAGTATCCTTCCTTATGGATCCCCAGAGTTCTCTGGAAGTTTTGATCCTAAACAAATGTAAACTCGGGTACATTGGAATTCAACTGGTTCAGGCATTGGCAGGTTTTGTAGCAAATCAGATGGAACATTAACATTAACATTAACTGATCGAAATATTAGTCATACTTATCTGCCATTTCCTTTTCTGCAGAGAATGAATGTCTGCAGGAGCTCCATCTTACTGATAATGCCGACTTAAAGGAAAAACATATATTGGAGTATGCTCAAGCTGTAAAAGAGAGGGTAAATGGCATGACTTCCCTTTTGCAGCCTGAATCCAATGTATCTGAAACTCTTTAAACAAGTTCCCATCAAAGGAATATGGTAGTGACCATGTTCAGTTGAGACACTAAAACAACATCAACCGATCGATCAAGCCAGGTTTGGGTCAACTCTCTTGATGAGAGATTGATCAGTTTATGAAGATTGTATTTAATATGTGAATATTGCAACTAAGAGATCGGATAGATATGTATGAAATTTTCAGAGCCTATGAAGGCAAAAGTTGAAGGATTAAGATTGGTATTATGTTAGTGAACATATATATAACAATGTGTATACATAACAATGTATAACTTGGTTCCTTTGGAATGTTTCAACGAATCATCAGGTATAAAACAAGATAAGGGAGGAGCTCATAGACAAAGAAGCAGAAAATTTGCCAATTTTTGAACCATAAGAACTAAAAGACCTATATTTTTTTTCATGGTGCAGTGTGTGAATCATTAAGACTCTACCCTCCTGTTCCTTTTCAACACAAAGCTTCAATGAAGACCGACGTTCTTCCAAGTGGCCACCGTATCGATCCAAAGAAGGAAATACTGTTTTCGCTATATGCAATGGCAAGAATCAAGCCGATATGGGGTGAAGATTGCTCAGAATTCAAGCCAGAAAGGTGGATTACTGAGTCCGGTAGGATCAAATATGAGCCACCAAGCAAGTTTTTAGCCTTCAATGCAGATCCAAGGACTTGTCTTGGCAAAGAAGTGGCTTTAACTGAAATCAAGGTAGTTGCTGCTTCTGTTATCCACGGTTACCAAATTCAGGTGGTGGAGGAACACCCTGTGGTTCCTAATCTTTCCGTGATTCTTCATATGAAACATGGTTTGAAAGTCAGAACAGAATAGATAGAAGATGTGTCAGCTAGGTTTAATTAGCTTATTGTCATTCTACATAATTTTACAGATGTGTCATTCTAATTCTTCGTAGGGTATCTACGAGTTTTATTAACTTGTTTATTTCATGGATTATATAATCACTTAAACAGATCGTCTGTATCAGATAATCTATTCTTACTTTATTCATCAATCTCATAGCTGGAAACTGATGAAACAGTGTGGGAATAGATTATCTAGTACAGATGATCTGAACCATATAGTCACTGTTACAACCAAATAATCATCTTTAATTGACTCAATTTCTTGATTTCTCAACAAAAGATAACGTGAACCCTAAGCTTAAGAACATATGAAAAATTTTATCAATGCATTACTTATATAATTATCGTATTAAATTCTTATCATTTATCTGAACTAAATGATAGATAATTAAATTATTTAATTTTATTAAAAGTTTAATTGTTAGATAGGTTGTAAGCCAAATATCAATTACTTAATATACACTAATTAATTATATATTTTATTAAAAAATTTATTAATAAATCAATAGTAAATTGAAATTTATTTTTAAAATTATTTAAGTGATATTGACATGAAAATATTTTAAATGCAAGTGTAATGATCTTGTTTGAGTTTAAAGAAGAGAAAATTGTTAGAATGGAAAACTTAATCTCTTTTTATTTCGAAGACAAATAAAATTAAGAGTAAATATAAAGAAATGTGCTTTTCATGATTGATTTCTCCCGACTCTCATTCGATAACCATAGTTAAAAAGAAAGAGTATTTTTTGGAAAAAAGGAATTGGACCTCGACGAGATAAGAGATTTGGAATAATAGTGGACCAATTCGATTTGGATTTAATCCAAAATATTTAAACCTGAGCCTATTTAGGTTTTAGACATATTTTATAAAAATAAACTTAATTTTTATCAATATAAAATTTTATACCTAAATTTTAAATATAGCCTGAATAAATCTAAATTAATCTATTAAAAGCTCAAAAAATAGAGTTGCGTGTATTTATAAGAGGATTTTGGATTAAATTTGAATTAAATTAAATTCAATATATTAACATCAATTCAATTTTGTCCAATCGCCGTTATATGGAATTTTAAAGGAGTAAACTTATATTTTAATAGTTAGTTTTAAAAACTGAAAAAAACTAAAAGGTTATAAATTTCATACTTACTAAGTTTTATTTTAAATTTTAGTCTAAACTTTCTTGTAAACAAACAACAAAAAGCATAAGTTTCAACCTAAATTAAGAATGGTTACAAGCCTTCTCACACATATAAAATAAATCAGAATAAAAATATTTTTATAAGTTGATTAACATTAGTTATTTATTTTTATTTTGTATTGATTAAAACAGACTTAATTGCACATCACATGCATATAAGCCAATGGAAGAATATGGAAAAACCAACTTTTCTTAACAATTCGTGCTCGAATATGGTCGAACATACTGATTGAAAAGTCACATTTATGAACCCTTATAGCCTACCAAGTATTTATTTTTCAAATTCTTCTTTGTCTTGTCAATCCATGACTTTTTGAATCCTTACCCTACCATTTACTACCGAAGTCCTGAACATGGCAAGTTCTTAGCGTGTTCATATCTAGTTTTTGTCTAACTATAATAATCAGAGTATCTTGAGAAATGTGAAAACTTTCTCATTGATTTAACAGAAGAACGTACAAGCTCTTATATACAAGCTGTGTAGCACGTGAGCAACACATGCCATTTAACTAAATAATTAAAACTAACTAATTGCCTAATTATATACAGCAACAAACAAACTAAAAATGATGATATACAGTAATACACCCCCCTCAAGATGGTGCTGCGTGGATGCTGAGAAGACCCATCTTGCCAATGAACTGATAAAACGCTGGAGCATATAATGATTTGGTGAAGACGTCGGCCAACTGGTTCGATGTACGAACATGAAACAACTTCAAAAAACCATCTCGAACCTTATCTCGCACAAAATGACAATCCACTTAAATGTGTTTCGTCCGTTCATGAAAAACAGGATTAGTAGCAATATGTAATGTAGATTGATTGTCACAAAACAATCGGACATATGATTGAGGGACAAGAAATGAATCAAGAATTGCCGCAAGCCAGATTAATTCACAAGTCACAACCGCCATAGCTCGGTACTCAGCTTCGGCAGAAGAACGACTAACCACTGCTTGTTTCTTGGACCGCCAAGAAATTAAAAAATCTCCTAAATACACACAATAACCGGAGACACTTCTTCTTGTATCAGGACAGGAAACATAATCCGAATCCACAAAAGCGGTAAGATGCAGATTGGAATCACATGGATAAAACAAACCAAGAGCCGGATTTTTCTTCAAATAAGATAAAAGATGATAAGCAGCTTTCATGTGAGGTTGTCTAGGAGAAGAAACAAATTGACTAAGGCAGTGCACTGAATGTGTAATATCAGGCCTGGTATGAGTCAAGTAAAGAAGTCTACCAATTAATCGTTTGTAAACTAAGGGATCATCCAAAAGTTCACCTTCATCAGCACTAAGCCTCTGGGAAGGAATCATAGGTACCTCTGCGGGCTTGGCTCCCAACTGACCAGTGTCCTCCAACAATTGAAGACAATACCTCCGTTGGGACACGGAGATACCAGAAATAGAATGGGCAATTTCAAAACCAAGAAAGTACTTTAAAGTACCGAGATCTTTAAGCTTGAAAGATAATTGCAAAACCTCTTTGACCTTATGTAATCCATCCAAATTCTGCCCTGCAAGAACTATATCATCTACATAGACCAAAAGAGCAACAAAATCAACTCCCGAACCTTTAGTAAAAAGGCTATATTCATGAGGAGACTGAGTAAAACCAAACTTTGTGACCACACCAGAAAAAGCTGTGTACCACTGCCTAGAAGCCTATTTCAAGCCATATATAGACTTGTGCAGCTTACAAACCATGCCTGGATTCTCTCCTCTATAGCCCGGAGGCAATTTCATATAAACTTCCTCATCAAGCATACCATTAAGGAATGCATTATTAACATCCAGCTGTAAAAACTTCCAGTTCTTGGCTGCCGCAAGTGCCAACAAGACTTTAAAAGTTGTCATTTTAGCCACAGGTGAGAACATTTCAGTGTAATCAATGCCCTCAAGCTGTGTAAACCCCTTAGCCACTAAACATGCTTTGTACCTGTCAACAGTACCATCTGCCCTATGTTTCACTTTAAAAACCCACTTACAATCAATTGCTTTCTTTACTGCAGGTAAAGGAACTACAGACCACGTTTTCAAATCTTCCATGGCATGAAGTTCATCATCCATTGCTGGACACCACTCAGGAAACTTTGCAGCTTGATGATAGTATTCAGGTTCATAATGAGAGGTTATATTAGCAATGAAGTTGCTATGTGATGGGGAAAGCAATTCATCAGATAGATGGTGCTGTATAGGATACTTGACAGTAGCATTACAATGAAAATCATTCAGATAAACAGGTTTTTTCGGAAGTCTAGAAGATTTTCTTAACTGAGGTAATTCTGGTTGATGGGTTAATGTTTCAGGAGTTGTAACTTCATGAAATGATGAATTTGATTGATGGTTTGATGCATCTGAAGAAGAAGTTTCAGGAATGGAGGCATTCGGTTGGTGGTCATTAGCAAAGAGGAAGTGAGAATCATGTGGCAAGAAATTACCAGCATAACCATGAGATTCATCATGAACAATATGAACAGGTTTAGGCAACACAAGATCAGGAAATGGATCTATAAGAACATCAGTGGCAATTGTATGAAACGGAAAAATGTGTTCATGAAAAGTAACATTTCTGGATATAACAAACCTATGATTATTGATATCATACAATTTGTATCCTTTCATACCTGCAGGATAGCCCATGAAAACAGCAGGAAATGCACGAGCACTGAACTTATCTCTCTTGGACTTGATTGTAGAAACAAAGCACAAACAGCCAAAAGTCCTGAGATGCAAATAGTCAGGCTTTTCATCGAACAACAATTCATGAGGAGACTTATTCCCTAAAGGTGCAGCAGGCAAAAGATTAATCAAATGTGTAGCTGCAAGAACACATTCACCCCAGAACTTAATAGGAACCTTGGACTGAAAATAAAGAGCTCTAGCCACAGACAACAAGTGTTGATGTTTTCTTTCCACCACTGAGTTCTGCTGAGGAGTCTCAACACAAGAAAACTGATGCACAATACCTAATTTGCCAAACAAATCAGTAAAAACTAACTCTAGTGCATTATCAGACCTAACCATCTGAACATCTCTGAAAAACTACCTCTTAACCATAGAAATGAAATTAGGAATTAAAGTCTGAACCTCAGATTTGTGTTGCATCAAGAAAGTCCATGTTGCACGAGTACAATCATCAACAATAGTGAGAAAGAACTGCTGACCAGCATGTGTTTGATGCTTATATGGACCCCAAATATCACAATGAATAAGGGCAAAAGGCTGTGAAGCTATTTTATTCAAAGAAACAAAGGGTAACCTCTTTTGCTTAGCAAGAGGACATACACAACAAGGTGCATTCTTATTACATGAAGGAATAGAAACAACACTTTTTAAAATGTTCAAAATAGCTTCACTAGGGTGACCAAGCCTACAGTGCCAAGAATAAAAAGAAACAGAATTCACATGAAACATAGAATTGTCAAAATGTCTCTGCAGAATGTATAAGTCATGCCTTAATTCACCCTTGCCAACCACCTTGCATTGGTCCTGAATCAAGCATTGTGTTTTAGAGAACAACAAAACCAAATTAGAACATGATGTCAAACTTCCAACAGACAACAAATTAAACTTGAACTGAGGAACAAATAGAACATCATGAAGAATGATGTTTGCAGTGACTTGAACATCCCCGGAAAATTTCACAGGTATAATAGACTTGTTCGGCAGAGTGACACAAGTGTTTTCTATTGCCCTAAAGGTCATGAACTGATTCTTATCACAACAAACATGCCTAGATGCCCCAGTATCAAGAATCCAACATGAACTAGCATCCAAAGGCAAAGAAGTAGTATGAGACAGAATCATACCAAACATAGCCATGTTCACAGGACATTCATCAGATGAAGCAACCCGAAGCTGAGCAGTAAGCATGTTAATCAACTGTTGACATTGACTAGCAGAGAGAGGATCAGGCTCCATAACAGTTTGCACATTGTTTGCAGAAGCAGATGCAGGAACAGAAACATTCTTGGATTTACCAGGTTTTGGCTTATCAAAATAACCAGGAGGGTAGCCAATGATCTTATAACACTTATCACGTGTATGACCAAGAATATCACAATGAGTGCATCTAGGTTTACTTTTCTTTGAAGACGAAGCAGTGCTATGTTGAGTAACAAAGGCAACTGCATCTGAGGCCACAACAGGACTACAAATATTCCCTTGATTCTCATCTTGAACAACAAGGGAGAATACTTTGGAAATACTAGGTAAAGGATCCATCAATAGAATATTACTCCTAGTCTGGCTATAAGATTCATTAAGTCCCATAAAAAAAGTCATAACATATTCACGCTGATAATCATCAAGCATTTTTCTCACACCACCACAAGAGCAAGCTAAACAAGAACACAGAGGCTTTGTGGAGTACAACTCTTCCCAAAAAATCTTTAATTCCGTGAAATAAGAGGTAACAGAAAGTGTACCTTGAGACAGCTCAGCTAATTTCTTCTTCAATTGAAAGATACGAGGGCCATTCTTTTGTTGAAATCGAGCCTCAAGATCTTTCCAGATTTCAAAGGCAGCATCATGATAAAGCAAACTTGCTGAGATCTCCTTTGAAACAGAGTTAATGATCCAAGAGTTAACTAGATCATTAGCCCGCTTCCAAACAATGAGATTAGCCGAGGTTAAAGCAGGACGAGTGATCGAGCCATCAATAAAACCAATCTTGTTCTTAGCGGATAACGCTATCATCATCGAACACTTCCAAGTGTTGTAATTATCAGAGGATAAAGGTTGAGAAACCAGAGAAAGACCAGGATTATCACTCTGGTGAAGGAAATACGGATTATTTCCGTTATTAAAATCTTCATTAGCCATCAGAATCGATGGGAAAAGAAGACAAAAAAAATGTTTGGAAACTGAGAAAGGGCAAGAAAATGGCTGAGAAAAAGAGTGGTTATGCGGGAAACGCGTGTGAATGCTCTGATACCATATAATAATCAGAGTATCTTGAGAAATGTGAAAACTTTCTCATTGATTTAACAGGAAAACGTACAAGCTCTTATATACAAGCTGTGTAGCACGTGAGCAACACATGCCATTTAACTAAATAATTAAAACTAACTAATTGCCTAATTATATACAGCAACAAACAAACTAAAAATGATGATATGCAGTAATACTAACATATATTTTTATAATTTATTTAATTGACTTATTAATCATTTAAAATTGTTAGATAATTGTTGTATATATCTACTTATTTTATTTTGGCATACATTTATAAATTAGACTTAATAAAAAATTATATCTTGAATTCAAAAAGAACTATTTAGATAATGTTTTAGATAGCATAGAATCCTATCTTGAATAGATCTTGTGAAGACTTGTGGAGTAATTACGTGAAAGTGGTGGCTGAAGGGTATTGCTGGAATTTTCATTGTGAATTAAGTTGTTTCCAAAAATTACAAAGTGGAAGTTTGTGAAAAATACCTACGGCTAATGTCTATGTGTGTACTGTGAGCGTTTTGAGTGTGTATGGCTGTATGCACAATCCATCCTACCCTTAGGTGCAGGCGTGACTCGTGAGACGGTGGTGTGTTAATCTGGGTGTCTTTTGATTTGTAAAGCTGTCATGTGTGCCGTGCGCCACGTGGCTTTGATTGAGATTATTTGAGCTGGATGATTTGTATTCACACTCCTGCCAAAATTACTTTGGCTGTCACTTACGCTGAGCTGTAGTGGCTTTCGACTGGCATAGATTAGTTCAACCAGTGGACAATTATTTAGATATATTTCGAAAAGCTCAAGATAAGAAAGGTTCTTTTATCTTAAGTGTATTGTTATTCTTTTATTAGTTGATTAATTATTTGAATTATTTTTATTAAGTAACTTTTATTACGAGTAATAGAGAAAAATTATATTGAGGTTAACACAAGTCAGTCATATTATTGGGTATAAAATGTAGGAAAATCCTGGGGTAGACATCACATGCCCACGGTGCGGAATTTAAAATTTTGAGTCCCGGGACATTCCCGAAAGCCAGGATCCATGTGTAAGTACAAACAATCAAACCATAACGACCAAAGGAGACCGTCTCTAACGGTATCCACGCAGAGGTCGGAAAAACTAACCGGGACAAACTCTTTTGACCCGGGAATAGCTAGACTAAAGAAAAGAGTGCTAGCTCTTACCTTAGCCTTGGAGAGCAAATGAAATGATCTTGGTGGAACCTTGGAGAGTAGAAGCAAGTTGAATGGAGGAGATGAAGAAGATGAAACAATTTCAAAGCTTAACTCTTTTAAGCATTTTCGACTCTTCTCTTCCATCAACCGTGCAAGCATTTTTCTTATATCTTCTTATATGTATTTTAACACTTAAATACATATCAAAGGCACGGTGGATGGGGCATCCACGTATAAGACATGAAAATGTCTTAAAATGCTAAATAATCATTACTTTTGACTTTTCAAACTTAATCTTTCTTCTCCATTCAATGGTCCACGAAAATCACTTTATATATTTATATATTAATTAATTATTTACTTAATTAATTAATATATATAATTGCTGAAGTGGTCGATTAAAGCTGGGTCGGTCTACCGGCTTGTTAGGCCCCACCGGCGAAAAATCACCGGAGACCCTTTTCAGCAATGTCGATGTCGCGATCTCATCGGGACATATCCCAATCTCATCGGGATCCAGTTAATCCTATTGCTCTCCGGATATCGGATCTCCGTCTCAAACTATTTCTGATTCTCAGAGTCACTCTTATCGTGTGACCCATTAGGTTCCGGTTATGTTGGCCACTTAGATTAACACTTAATCTAAGCAAGTCATGAGCGGTATCTAGCAACACATCATGACCCCAATTGACCGGAAAGTAATTGGTTTGACTAATGAAACCATATCACGAACCCTTCCATAGACAATTCTGGTGCAATTCGTCCTTTCACCATGCTATACCCCACTTGGTTTGAGTATGGGCAATGTGTCAACTCTTACTAGGCGATCGGATCAAATCTAGTCCAAGTGTAATCAGTTCTCGTCCCTAGGACTCATTACTTTATATGTCCATGAAGACCATCTTCATGACATATGTATGCTCGGCGCCAGAGACTTCAAAGTAATGATCCCGATAAGAGGCCATGGGTATCTCTTCGCTATAATGAAGTGGTGAATCCTCTATTGGCTACTCAATTACCTTCGAATACCTCAAGCTGTACCCAATCACCACCCTATGAGCGACCTCTGAAAGGCAACAAGGAATGGAGTCAAAGTGCGTAATCGGTACCAAGATATCCTTGAGTACCTCGAGTCTAAGGATACTTGCACCATTGCTATGATGAGATTATCACTGACATTTGTATAGGGCATCCATGTGATGATCTCATAGCAGGTCATCCAATGTACTTACTACCACTAGTAAGCATCCACATGTCAAATCTAAATATCTCAATATTTACGTTTTACGAGATCCACCGCTTGATCCAATCAAGGAGTTTGACATGTCTTAGTCTATCCGGATTAACGATGTCGGTCTCATTAATCCTATGACTAGGGATAATTTAGATATCTTGACATAATTGCACATGATAGGAATCTCAATAGTATGATCACATCATAATTTCCTTCATGCTATGTCATGTATCGTGGACTTCATTAATTTGATTAAAGATCATTATCAATTCATAATAAAATGAACATCAAATAAATGAAATATGCCTTGCTTTATTTATTCATAAAGTCATGCATGACTATGAACAAAATGCGCTAAAGGGATTGCCTTTAGGGCACTACTCTAACAATCTCCCACTTGACCTAAAGCCAATCGCCTTGGTATCTAATACCATAAGCGAGTACATGAGAATCAAAATTCTTACGTGGCAACGGCTTTGTCAGCGGATCAACAACGCTTACGCTCAGGAAATTCTCTCTATCGGACATCACCTCGAGCAATGATCTCCGAATCAAATGGTATCGGCGAGTACGTGTTTGGATCGCTGATGAGACCTTGGCTCCTTTACTGCAAGAATAGCCCGATGTTGTCACAAAACAAGCTGTATGGGTCCATCACGGTAGGAACCACATCAAGTTCGAAATGAACTTCGATCCAAATCGCTTCCTTTCTGCGTCGATGCGAAGAATGTACTCTGCCTCGATCGTTGAATCGCCATCGTCTCTGTTTGGAACTCTTCTAACTGACTGCTCCGCCATTTAGTGTGAAAACATAACCTGATTGGGACCTGGAGTCGTCCTTATCAGATTAAAAACTGGCATCCATATGCCCGCTCACTTGGAGACTTCCATCTCCATATATCAAGAAAACATCCTTAGTTCTTCGCAAGTACTTTAGGATATTCTTGACAGCCACCCAGTGACCCTCACCAGGATCCGATTGGTATCTGCTCGTAACACTTAGAGCATATGATACATCGGGTCTCGTACATAGCATTGCGTACATAATAGATCCTACTGCAGATGCATACGGGATCATATTCATACGCATCCTCTCATCCTGTGTCTTGGGACACATGGACTTCGAGAGTGTTATCCCATGAGTAATGGGAAGAAACCCTCTCTTGGATTGCTCCATGCTAAACCTCTTTAGCACCTTGTCTATGTACGTTGACTGTGAAAGACCAAGCAACCTCTTCGATCTATCTCTATAAATCTTTATCCCAAGGATATAAGTTGCTTCTCCAAGGTCTTTCATGGCAAATTGTTTGGACAACCAAATTTTTACTGATTGCAGCATTGAGACATCGTTTCCTAGCAACAATATGTCATCTACATATAACACAAGGAATACGATCGCAGTTCCATTCACTTTCTTGTACACACAGTGTTCATCCGGATTTTGTGAGAAACCAAACTCTTTGATTGTCTCATCAAAACGGATATTTCAACTCCTAGATGCTTGCTTCAATCCATAAATGGATTTTTGAAGCTTGCATACCTTTTCGCCATCTGCGGAAATGAAGCCCTCAGGTTGTGTCATGTACACATCCTCAGCCAGATTTCCATTGAGAAAAGCTGTCTTCACATCCATTTGCCATATCTCATAATCATAATAAGCGGCAATGGCTAGGAGTATCCTAATAGATTTAAGCATTGCTCTTTGATCAAGGTCTCGTCATAGTCAACTCCTTGTCTTTGACGAAAGCCTTTAGCCACAAGCCTTGCTTTATAGGTAATCACATTACCATCCATGTCAGTTTTCTTCTTGAAAACCCATTTGCACCCTATAGGTTTTATCCCTTCAGGTGCATCAACCAAAGTCCATACTTGGTTTTCATACATGGAATCCATTTGATTTCATGGCACGAAGCCATTTTTCGGACTCGAACTCTTGTAACCTCTTCATAGGTAGTAGGCTCATCATCCTCTATGAGCAATACGTCATTCTGTTCACTTACGAAATCCATATCTCTCGAGAACAGGCGTATCCTACTTGACCTACAATTTCGTGTGTAGTAGAAGGTTGAATGTTATCTCATCTGTATGAGTTACGGCTTGAGTTCGAGCGATTGATCTGCGTCTGTCCGAGCATCTTGAACTTCTTCAAGTTCAACTTTGCTCCCACCGTCCTCTTTTAAAAGAAACTCTTTCTCTAAAGACAGCATGCATCAAACAAACACCTTTTGTTCCTCAAAGAAAGTAGAATTGATATCCTCTTGTTTCTTTAGGATATCCTACGAACAAACATTTGTCAGATTTTGCTCCAAGCTTATCTGACTGTGTCCGCTTCACATAAGCAGGACAACCGCATACTTTCAAATAAGAAAGATAAGGTTTCTTGTTAGTCCACATCTCATATGGAGTAACATCAACTGTCTTTGATGGAACTCGCTTTAACAAGTAAACAAATTGTCTCAAGTGCATATCCCCAAAGGATTTTGGTAACTGTGCAAAGCCCATCATAGATCGTACCATGTCCAACAAGGTTCGATTTCTCCTTTCTGCCACACCATTGTGCTGTGGTGTGTAAGGAGGGATCCACTGAGATAAAATCTCATTATCTCTGAGATAATCCAAAAACTCTTGGTCTAAGTATTCACCACCACGATCGGATCGTAATGTTTTGATACTTTTACCAAGTTGTTTTCTACTTCATTTCTGAATTGTTTGAACTTTTCAAACGCTTGATTTGTATCTCATCGAATCTGGTACCCATATCGAGAATAATCATCGATAAAGGTAATGAAGTAACGCAACCACTTCTGGCATGGATGGACATCGGACCACATACATCTGAATGTATTAGGTCTAATAATCCAGTCGCTCGTTCACCCTTTCCCTTAAAAGGTAACTTAGTCATCTTGCCTAATAAACAAGATTCACATGTGTCATATGATTCATAATCGAATGACCCTAAACTTCCACTCTTGTGGAGCTTAGCGATGCGTCTCTCATTTATATGACCAAGGCGACAATGCCATAAGTAAGTTGATTTTAAATTATCTCTTTTATGTCTTTTAGCGTCATTGACATTCATAACCGGATGTGACATATCTAATATGTAAATTCCATTGCATAATGTACCAGTACCATAAAGCATTCCATTTGAGCTAATAGAACAACCATTGTTACCAAAAGACAAATGGAAACCAGCTCTATTTAAACAAGAAACAGACAATATGTTCTTTGTTAATACGGGTACAAAATAACAATCATCCAAGTTAAGTACAAGCCCACTGGGGAGTGTCAAAACATAAGTTCCTACGGCTAATGCAGCAACTCTTGCTCCATTGCCAACACGCAGTCCATTTCTCCCTTTATGAGTCGCCTCATCGTCCTCGAGGCCTGCGTATATCATTGCATATGTGAGCCACAACCGTATCTAATACCCATATGTTATGATCGAAACAGATAACCTCAATGACAAACATACCTGAAGAAGTCGAGGCAGCTGATGCCTTCTTCTGCTTCAGTTCTTCCAGATAAACTTTGCAGTTACGCCTCCAATGACCAGTCTTACCGCAATGGAAGCAGGTACCTTTTGGTGCAGTCTCTTTGGTCTTCTTCTTGCCTTTCGCTGCACTTCCTTTCGGCTTCTGAGCCTTTTTCTTCTTCTGTTTCCTCTTCTTGGAAGCAGAGGAAGAAGAATCCACCAATAGCAACGCCTTGCTATCTTGCTTGACAGCTTGTTCTGCTGTCTTGAGCAGATTGATCAGCTCGGAATTGTGGTGGATATTTGGTTCATTCGATAGTTCAACACAAACTGTGAATAACTATCTGACAAACCAACAAGAATTAAGTCTATACTTAACTCAGAATCCATCACAAAACCTAAGACGGCCAACCTCTCAATATAGCCATTCATCTTCAATGCATATTGCACTGCAGATGAACCAGGAGTCATCTTCGTTGTAAAGAGCAACCTTGAGGTCTCGAACCGTTCGGACCGTGCTTGCTCATCAAACAACTCTCTAAGATGAAACACTATCGTGTGAGCATCCATAGACTCGTGCTGCTTCTGCAGCTCAGGTGACATCGATGCAAGCATAATGCAGGTGGCTATGTCACTGTCTTTTAGATGCTTACGATATGCCTTCTGATCATCATCAGAAGCTTCTTCAGGAAGTGGATCCGGAAGCGGAAAATCAAGGATGTATCCTAGATCCTCAGATCTGAGAACAATTCTCAGATTCCGCAGCCAATCAAGAAAATTTGGTCCAGTTAATTTGTTTGCATCCATTAGTGAGCGAAGATTCACACTAGTCGACATCTTCAATCAACCTAAACATAGAGAGAGAAATAAAGTTAGAATAGGATTAAATGTATGCTCATAAGGACTTAAATGACATACATATGGCTCCCACTAGTTTCAATAGAATCCATAACCCTCATCATGAATCCAAGAAACAAAATGGCACATTGACCTAGTGGGTCGATATCCGACATTGCTAAGAATGACCTTGAGGTTAGCTCAACAAGTCACCTTAGGTCAATCGGTAGGTATCAGTCATACCAATTGCATCATCGATGACCGACATTAAGAATGACCTTGAGGTTAGCTCAACAAGCCATCTTATGTCTCGGGAGGTACCAGTCATACCAATTACATCTTAGACACAACTATCGCCCAGTGCTATCAACAGTTGATGTATGCACATACATTGGGTTATCAACACTTGATGCGTGTACATCTGATGTACACTACCCAATTTCGCCTCTGTCCACGTTGACCTTGAGGTTAGCTCAACAAATCAACGCTTCTAGGAAAACCGACCCATTAATCCGAAAATCATATTTTCATGGTTTGAACATATTCGTATAGAGTGAGCTTGAGGTTAGCTCAACAACCCAACCCTATAAGAACTCTGGTTCTTACCATATTAATGGAAGGCGTTAGTTTTCATATTTTAAGTTGAGGGATTTTAGGTCTCATCTTTCTAATCTCATCCAAGGATCATAGTCACCATGACTATGTGGTCTGATTTAAGGCATTGCATCAATCACATTGAATTTATACCGAAAATCACCCATCATCCCACCAAGACATGATATAAGTCGACTTGTATATGTATAAGTCGACTTATGGCTCTGTATAAGTCGACTTATGCATGTGTAAGTCGACTTGTGCAACTGTGCACGAACAAGTCGACTTATACCATTGTGCAAGTCGACTTATTAGTCTACAGTGCACCAAACAAGTCGACTTATGAACATATAAGTCGACTTGTTGATTTGTGCATTTGAAATTGCTATCTAATCGGCTAATTCTCAATCCAGGCATTTCCAATTCACAACACCAATATAACAAGTATATAAACCTTTATATTAATGTGCTAATGAAACATTTTCATGAAGTCATGCATGCCATATAGTCAAACTATATAGGAAAAACTTGAAACCGATTAATCCACCATTAATCATTAGATTTCCACATAATTTTAAGAATATCAAATTATCATGCTAAGTATCTCTAGGTAGGCTACACGTTATCAAGATTACTCCGGCACTTGTCACAAAAAATTGCGACGGCCAAAATAACCAAGATAACGGAATAAGCTAACGAGACACTAAAGTGACCTATTCGATATCCAAAAATTATTGGAAACCTAAATTCAAGAATCTCAACTTGGCATGCATACCACATCAATATAACACATTTTTAATCACTATAAAAATGATTCATGGCATTGGAACAGAAAATAACACAACCAATCATTCCAAACAAAATAGACCCAGCAACTTTCTCAAAACTGCTAAGCTCAACATTTTGCTCAAAATGACCATTGAAACACTTTCAATAAATACTGAGAAAATTACAGAGGTTAAAACATGTTCCCAACATGCTCCATGAATTTTTCCAGGATTTATTTCCCACAAAAACTCATTGAACCTCAGCAATATAGCCGAAACAGAATCTGTGTTCTCCAACACAGACATTACCATCAGCACACAAGTAATTCGGAAATAAATGGTAAATCACCTTGAAAACATTTTTCCATCCACAGAGACATTCAAAAACATCTTAGGGACATGTCGGTGAAAACCAATCCAAAAAACAATTTTTCTAGAATTTATTCTCGAATTTACAAGCATACCTGTTTCAGAAACGTTCAACAAGACAGCATCCGAAACTTGAGGGAATTAAATAGCAAAACCATATCAAATCAAATTGATAAATTCTCATCTTTCACAAACATATTCTATAACATGTTATGAACAATTCTGAGCAAGAAATTTCGAAAACATGCATCTCTATACTGATTCGAAATTCACACAAATAACATGCATCAGCAGCTCAATTCACTAAGGAACTCCGACCTAGTTATCATTTCGACTGTTTATACAACACAAGTGGCTCTGATACCACTGTAGGAAAATCCCGGGGTGGACATCACATGCCCACGGTGCGGAATTTAAAATTTTGAGTCCCGGGACATTCCCGAAAGCCAGGATCCATGTGTAAGTACAAACAATCAAACCATAACGACCAAAGGAGACCGTCTCTAACGGTATCCACGCAGAGGTCGGAAAAACTAACCGGGACAAACTCTTTTGACCCGGGAATAGCTAGACTAAAGAAAAGAGTGCTAGCTCTTACCTTAGCCTTGGAGAGCAAATGAAATGATCTTGGTGGAACCTTGGAGAGTAGAAGCAAGTTGAATGGAGGAGATGAAGAAGATGAAACAATTTCAAAGCTTAACTCTTTTAAGCATTTTCGACTCTTCTCTTCCATCAACCGTGCAAGCATTTTTCTTATATCTTCTTATATGTATTTTAACACTTAAATACATATCAAAGGCATGGTGGATGGGGCATCCACGTATAAGACATGAAAAATGTCTTAAAATGCTAAATAATCATTACTTTTGACTTTTCAAACTTAATCTTTCTTCTCCATTCAATGGTCCACCGAAAATCACTTTATATATTTATATATTAATTAATTATTTACTTAATTAATTAATATATATAATTGCTGAAGTGGTCCAGTCAAACTGGGGTCGGTCCTACCGGCTTGCCGGGCCCCACCGGCGAAAAATCGCCGGAGACCCTTTTCAGCAATGTCGATGTCGCGATCTCATCGGGACATATCCCAATCTCATCGGGATCCAGTTAATCCTATTGCTCTCCAGATATCGGATCTCGTCCAAACTATTTCTGATTCTCCGAGTCACTCTTGTCGTGTGACCCATTAGGTTCCGGTTATGTTGGCCACTTAGATTAACACTTAATCTAAGCAAGTCATGAGCGGTATCTAGCAACACATCATGACCCCAATTGACGGAAAGTAATTGGTTTGACTAATGAAACCATATCACGAACCCTTCCATAGACAATTACTGGTGCAATTAGTCCTTTCACCATGCTATACCCACTTGGTTTGAGTATGGGCAATGTGTCAACTCTTACTAGGCGATCGATCAAATCTAGTCCAAGTGTAATCAGTTCTCGTCTAGGACTCATTACTTTATATGTCCATGAAGACCATCTTCATGACATATGTATGCTCCGGCGCCAGAGACTTCAAAGTAATGATCACGATAAGAGGCCATGGGTATCTCTTCTGCTATAATGAAGTGGTGAATCCTCTATTGGCTACTCAATTACCTTGAATACCTCAAGTTGCACCCAATCACCACCCTATGAGCGACCTCTCAAAGGCAACAAGGAATGGAGTCAAAGTACAGAATCGATTCAAGATATCCTCGAGTACCTCAAGTCTAAGGATACTTGCACCATTGCTATGATGAGATTATCACCGACATTTGTATAGGGCATCCATGTGATGATCTCATAGCGAGTCATCCAATGTACTTACTACCACTAGTAAGCATCCACATGTCAAATCTAAATATCTCAATATTTACGGTTTTACGAGATCCACCGCTGATCCAATCAAGGAGTTTGACATGTCTAGTCTATCCGGATTAACGATGTCCAGTCTCATTAATCCTATGACTAGGGATAATTTAGATACTGACATAATTGCACATGATAGGAATCTCAATAGTATGATCACATCATAATTTCCTTCATGCTATGTCATGTATCAGGGACTTCATTAATTTGATTAAAGATCATTATCAATTCATAATAAAATGAACATCAAATAAATGAAATATGCCTTGCTTTATTTATTCATAAAGTCTGTACATGACTATGAACAAAATGCGCTAAAGGGGATTGCCTTTAGGGCACTACTCTAACAATCTCCCACTTGACCTAAAGCCAATCGCCTTGGTATCTAATACCATAAGCGAGTACATGAGAATCAAAATTCTTCTGTGGCAACGGCTTTGTCAGCGGATCGACAACGCTTACGCTCTGTGAATTCTCTATCGTGACATCACCTCGAGCAATGATCTCCGAATCAAATGGTATCGGCGAGTGCGTGTTTGGATCGTGATGAGACCTTGGCTCCTTTGCTGCTAATAGCCCGATGTTGTCACAAAACAAGCAGATGGGTCCATCACGACTAGGAACCACATCAAGTTCGAAATGAACTTCTTGATCCAAATGCTTCCTTTCTTTGCGTCGATGCGACAATGTACTCTACTCGATCGTTGAATCGCGATCGTCTCTGTTTGGAACTCTTCCAACCGATCGCTCCGCCATTTAGTGTGAAAACATAACCTGATTGGGACACAGGTCATCCTTATCAGTTAAAACGGCATCCATATGCCCGCTCACTGGAGACTTCCATCTCCATATATCAAGAAAACATCCTTAGTTCTTCGCAAGTACTTTAGGATATTCTTGACACCACCCAATGACCTCACGGGATCCGATTGGTATCTGCTCGTAACACTTAGAGCATATGATACATCGGGTCTCGTATATAGCATTAACGTACATAATAGATCCTCTGCAGATGCATACGGGATCATATTCATACGCATCCTCTCATCCCGTGTCTTGGGACACATGGACTTGAGTGTTATCCCATGAGTAATGGGAAGAAACCCTCTCTTGGATTGCTCCATGCTAAACCTCTTTAGCACCTTGTCTATGTACGTTATTTGTGAAAGACCAAGCAACCTCTTGATCTATCTCTATAAATCTTTATCCCAGGATATAAGTTGCTTCTCCAAGGTCTTTCATGGCAAATTGTTTGGACAACCAAATTTTCTTGATTGCGACATTGAGACATCGTTTCCTAGCAACAATATGTCATCTACATATAACACAAGGAATACGATCGCAGCCCATTCACTTTCTTGTACACGGTGTTCATCCGGATTTTGTGAGAAACCAAACTCTTTGATTGTCTCATCAAAACGGATATTTCAACTCCTGGATGCTTGCTTCAATCCATAAATGGATTTCTGAAGCTTGCATACCTTTTCGCCATCTGCGGAAATGAAGCCCTCAGGTTGTGTCATGTACACATCCTCAGCCAGATTTCCATTGAGGAAAGCTGTCTTCACATCCATTTGCCATATCTCATAATCATAATAAGCGGCAATGGCTAGGAGTATCCTAATAGATTTAAGCATTGCTACTAGACTGAAGGTCTCGTCATAGTCAACTCCTTGTCTTTGACGAAAGCCTTTAGCCACAAGCCTTGCTTTATAGGTAATCACATTACCATCCATGTCAGTTTTCTTCTTGAAAACCCATTTGCACCCTATAGGTTTTATCCCTTCAGGTGCATCAACCAAAGTCCATACTTGGTTTTCATACATGGAATCCATTTCAGATTTCATGGCACGAAGCCATTTTTCAGACTCTGAACTCTTCAGAACCTCTTCATAGGTAGTAGGCTCATCATCCTCTATGAGCAATACGTCATTCTGTTCACTTACGAAATCCATATCTCTCGAGGAGCAGGCGTATCCTACTTGACCTACAATTTCGTGTAGTAGAAGGTTGAACTGTTATCTCATCTGTATGAGTTACGCTTTGAGTTCGAGCGATTGATCTGCGTCGTCCGAGCATCTTGAACTTCTTCAAGTTCAACTTTGCTCCCACCGTCCTCTTTTAAAAGAAACTCTTTCTCTAAAAGACAGCATGCATCAAACAAACACCTTTTGTTCCTCGGAAAGTAGAATTGATATCCTCTTGTTTCTTTAGGATATCCTACGAACAAACATTTGTCGATTTTGCTCCAAGCTTATCTCGATCATCCGCTTCACATAAGCAGGACAACCGCATACTTTCAAATAAGAAAGATAAGGTTTCTTGTTAGTCCACATCTCATATGGAGTAACATCAACTGTCTTTGATGGAAAAGGTGGGGCCCACGGTAATTAAAGAGAAGAATCAAAACCTAAAAAAGGGGGAAAGAAAAAGCGACGCAAAAGGAGGAGATTAGGGATTGAAGGGGGAAGGCACGAACAGAGCCGCCAGGGAGGAGGATCGACCAATTTCCAGATTTCTATTTGATTAGCTTTATTTCTTCTTTCTTTTGTTTTTTTTTTTAAGATTATGTTAATTAAGAATTTTGTTAGGTTTAATTTCGTTATGAGTAGCTAAGTTATTTTTAGTCGGGGAATTCCAATTATTATGCTTTGACTCGTGAGACTATTGTTCCTAATATTTAGTTTATAATATTAAATCTTGTTTACGATTCTTGTCATTGTTTATTAATTGATTCTGCGATTGAGGCTGATTGTAGAGTTAGTTAATTTACATATAAGCAACCGATTTACTTGGTGGAGTCTAAATGGGTGATCGGTGTTTGTGGCAATTGGCACTAGGGCATAGTACCATGCGATTTCGTGTGGAGGAACTTGCGATCTAACTAGATGAAGCGTGAGTGCATGCGTAGTCGATTAGGGTTAGTGTTTCTTTAGAGTTTATTCTTTGTTAACTAATTGAATCTCGGAGAGAGTCTCGAAGGGTTATTAGTTAATTAGGGAATAGTTCAAAGGAGTTTCTGCGACTATTCTAAAATTAAGAAGAAACGAGGGAGCCAGAGGTAGTTGGTAACTATAGCTAACCTATTATTAAACCAAAGAAAATATTTGAGTCGATGATCGTGGTCTAAGCATAATTAGGAATTTCCTGGCTAAGTTGTCGTTTATTGAGTTTATCAATTTTATTTGCGTTCTTTGTTGGTTATTGTTTTATTAATTTGCGTTAATCTTTTATCAGTTGTTATTTTAATTAGTAGTTTTAGTTGAAAACTTCAAATCCCCTTTTTATTTAATTTCATTCGTTCTTTGGAATTTTAATAAAATCAATTGTTCCATTCTCTGTGGATCGACCCCATTTACCACTGTGCGCAATTTATTTTCGTTTGATGTTTGGGATTTATTTTTGGTGGATTCGACACCCATCAAATTTTGGCGCCGTTGTCGGGGATTGGTAACTAATTGATTTTGTTTTGTTTTATGTCTAGGAACATTCGTACGGGAGATTCCATCTTGTACGACCCCGAGATCGAAAAGACTGCTAAGAGGCTAAGGAAGTTGAGCAAACTAAGGAAGAAGCAAGGAAAAGCTAGTGGATTACAGACCCCGGTTGAGTCGGATACCGAAACGGAGTACGAAGAGGAGATTGAAGTTGAACAGCAGCCTGACGGGAAGCTTAACCGTGACCACACGCAGGATATGGCTTTTAACAGAACTCTCCAGGACTTGGGTAGGCCCACTGAAGCGCGGCATCCGCTATGCATAGACTTTCCAGAACTTCAAGAAGGGTTTGAATTGAAGTCCGGACTCATCCACTTGCTGCCCACCTTCCGTGGATTGGAAAACGAGGATCCGAATAAACATCTGAAGGAATTTCACCTCGTTTGTACTTCCATGAAGCCCCGCAATGTCACGGAGGACCAAATCAAACTGAGAGCTTTTCCATTCTCACTACAGGATGCAGCCAAGGAATGACTCTACTACCTATCTCCGGGGACAATCAACACTTGGGAAGGGATGTCTCGACAGTTTCTAGAAAAATATTTCCCAACATCCTGAGCCGCCAACATCAGGCGAGAGATATGTGGCATTAAGCAGAAGGATTCAGAGAACCTCTATGAGTACTGGGAGAGGTACAAAAGAATTTTAGCAAGCTGCCCGTAGCATGGCATATCCGAACAATTGATCATCCAGTATTTCTACGAGGGTCTGATTCCAATGGAGCGCAGAATGATGGACACTGCAAGTGGCGGGGCCATCGTCAGCAAAACCCCAGTCGAAGCCCGGGAGTTGATATCAACCATGGCAGCAAACTCCTAGCAATTCGGTGCTCGACCAGATATACCACGAAGAGTGAACGAGGTAAATGTTACTTCCCTCAATGAAGTCAAATCTTTGCTAACAACTTTGGTCGAGAAATTGAATGTAGGTACTCCTCCATCGGCGAGGGCGTGTGGCATCTGCACTAGCCTAGCTCACCTAACCGATGCATGCCCAACGCTCCACGATGAAATACCAGAGAATGTGAATGCTATTGGGTTCCAACAGAGGCAATTTGATCCCTATTCAAACACCTACAACCCGGTTGGAGAAGCCACCCAAACTTGATTATGCTAACAACCACCACCCAACCAACAATTACTATCAAAGACCACCACCACTGAAGACCTTGGGCTCGGGTAAGCCTCTTGAAGAAAATGTCCATATGTTAGCTACTAATACTGCAAAATTTCAACAGGACACTGCAACCAGATTTCAAAAGATAGAAGAGAGCATGAAGACCCTAGAGACTCAAATGAGTCAGATAGCATCCTCTGTTAGCAAAATGGAGACTCAAAGCAAGTTGCCGTCTCAGACACTCGACCCGAGGCATAATGTGAGCGCGATTTTCTTAAGAAGTGGTAAGGAATTGCAGCCCCCAGTCGACAAGAATCCTAAACGTGACCACGCCCAGGGTTCCCGTGCAGAAATAGAATAGGAAGCCGAAATGGAGCTTAAACGTGACCACATACAAGATTCAGTTCCGGCTGAAAAACCTCAGAAGCCCGAACCTCTAGTGGTTCCACCCCCATTCCCCCAGAGACTGGCTCAGAGCAAGAAGGAAAAGGAAGATAAAAGCATCATGGAGTTATTAGAAAAGTTGAAGTAAACATCCAGCTCCTAGAGGCCATTAAGCAGAGTTCGCTTCGCCAAATTCCTTAAGGAATTATGCAAACAAGCGTAAGTTAACGGTAATGAATGGGTGAGTGTGGGTGAAAATGTTTCAAATTGTCTTCAGAGGAAATCACCTCCTAAGTGTCGCGGCCAAGGTATGTTTTCCATTCCTTGCAAAATTGGGAATATTGGTATAAGTAAGGCCATGTGTGACTTAGGAGCCTCTATTAATGTGATGCCTTTATCTGTTTATACCTCCCTGGGTCTTGGTCCGTTAACTAATACTGGAGTTATAATTCAATTGGCGGATCGATCGATTGTCTATCCTGAAGGTGTTTTAGAGGATGTGCTAGTTCAAGTTAATGGATTAATTTTTCCTGCCGATTTCTTTGTTCTTGACATGGCAAATGATAGTTCATCTGAGTCTTCTGATATCTTGTTGGGTAGGCCTTTCCTTAGTACGGCTAAGGCAAAGATAGATGTGCATAGTGGTTCATTGACTTTAGAGTTTGATGGTCAAGTGGTGAGATTCAATGTGTATGATGCCATGAAACATGCTGAGAATGTGTCTTGTGTTTATAATGTTGATATCATTGAAGATTTGACTCATGAGGTTTTTGCTTTAAATTATGATGATGAGTTGAATTATGCTTCGTGTCATAGGATGTCTGCTGATGGAGTTGAGAGATTTACTGATCGGTCTGAAGTTTCTGATGATATACTTGATGAGGCCCCAGAGCTGGAGCTCAAAACGCTTCCCGAGCATTTGAAATATGCATATTTAGGTGACGGTGAGACCCTACCCGTGATCGTATCCAGCATGCTCGACGACCTGGAAGAGGAGAAACTAATTAGAATGCTTCGAGAGTACAGGGAGGCAATTGGTGGGACCATAGCTGATTTCCAACATCGAGACGAGGGTTAACATCAAAACGAGGATCGTCAAGCCTAGGACGTTAAACAAGGGCGCTAATGGGAGGCAGCCCATATTTTTATTTTAATTTATTTTATTTTTCTTTCCTTTCTTTTGCTTTATTTAGTGTTCTTTTTGTCTCGTTTGTTTCCTTCTTTCTTTGTTTTGATATTTTCCTTTCCTTCCCTGTGTCTTTCAGGAGGTTCGGCATTGGATCAATTTGGAGTTCTTGGATTACAGCTGGCGGGAGTCCTCTATATGATCATATGTTGGCTCTCATCCCTCACTGTACTAGCTGTACCCTACTGGCGGGATGCCTAAATGAGCTCACATATAAGCCCTCATCTTTACCACCAGACCAGCCCACATCCGAGCACTACTAGGCGCTAACCCAGCGTCATCACTCCCCGGATTCAGGGAAGTCCTCAGTTTATCCTTTTTATTTACTTTTACGTTGAGGACAACGCATGATTTAAGTGTGGGGAGGTGATTTATGCTTTTGAGATGAATGTTGTTTTTGTTTGATGCATTATCTTAGGGATGTGCCCTCCGTTGCCTTTTGGTATTTTTGGACTTTTAACTGTTGATGTCGTGGCGGACTTTAAAAAAAAATCCTCTTTTGTTTCATTTTGCTTGATAAATTGTTGTGCCTTAGGTAATGATGGATTGTTTTAAAGGAGTCGAGAGTATGGTTGAGTCCCTTGTTGTTTAATGTTAATTAAATGTTAATGATTTTGTCTTATATGTTGAAGTTGCGGGCCTGAGTTAATTGGTTAAAAAAAAATTGTGTGATTAATCGGTGCCTTTCTTGCCTAGAGTCATGTCAAGCTTAGAAGTTGAGTTGATATATGCGTTGAATTTTGGATTGATGTGGGAAATTATGGTGAGAAAGGGAATGAAGAATAAAAATAAAAAGGTGTTAGATTCGTTCCGCCAATCACCAAAGGTGGTTGTGAGCGAAGCCAAAAATCCGTCTAAAGGTCGGACGAGACTAAGTAACCGGGCGACATTCATCACAAATGTTTGCGTTCGCGTCAAAAGGTCTCGGACAACTGACGTGTGAGGCAATTAACTACTCCTCTGATTACTCGGGAAAAAAAAAAGCAAGCATCTGAGTAATTACGAGTAAGGCTAAAGCCACTTGGCGTTGTGATTGACTGAGTAACCGGGTGACATTTATCACAAATGTTTGCATTCGCGTAAAAAGGCCAATGACAATTCCGAGCAAATTATATCTAAAAACACCTAATTAAGTAATTAAGATTAACCCGATCTTCCCATGATTACCACATAAATTCGGAGTTCCTCATGTATGCTAACCACCTGATAAGTGAAGTGTGTTTTCTAGGCTTGATTGGTTTTTAATTAAAATTCGGTAATTCATGCATGCGCTTCAAATTGAGTTCAGGCTTGTGTCTTCTCGTATGGGAAATTTGTTGCATTTATTTGACATTTCATTAACATTGGGACAAGATTGCGCTCTCATTCCTAATTTACATTACCTCTGTGCATGTTCATTTAGTTGAGTGGTTTTTCATTGTGAATTGGTCCTCTTTTATGCTTGAGGACAAGCATCGTCTAAGTGTGGGGAGATTTGATAAGTGCATATTTGTCTAGTATTTATGTCTTAATTATTCCTTTTTACTCCTCTTATTGATTAAATTGTTGGAACTTAATTTGGTTTAATATTTCTTTTGTAGGGAATTATAAATTGTGCATGATATGGGAAATTAAGAAGGAAATCAGCAATTAAAAATCAACTCAAATGAAGAATGCAACGCACGCATAAGACGCAACAGTGGAGGTGTCATTTTGAGGACTTGAATCAGCTAAAGGAGACAGATGTGGACTAGCCTTTTTAATTAGCAAAACACGCAGAACAGTGGAACACCCAGGAGAATAGCAAGCCAACACAGTGTCGTTTTACATAGAGCAAATAGTAAGCAGAAGCATACACGTGTAGCAGTAACAGGAGAGCCACGCAGGAGACAAAACAGCAGCGTGTACAGCAGACAGCGTGGAAGCAAAACGCCCCAACAGTGGATATAAAAGAATTCAACAATTAAAACCAAGTGATCACGTTGGAGGAAAACGACGCAGCACATGGCAATTTGGTGGACTGGAACAAGGGCAGTCACGCACGCACAACAGAGGAATTAGGAGGACCCAAAAAAGAAAAGAATAGGCTGCGGCAGTAACAAGGAAAAGGTGGGGCCCACGGTAATTAAAGAGAAGAATCAAAACCTAAAAAAGGGGGAAAGAAAAAGCGACGCAAAAGGAGGAGATTAGGGATTGAAGGGGGAAGGCACGAACAGAGCCGCCAGGGAGGAGGATCGACCAATTTCCAGATTTCTATTTGATTAGCTTTATTTCTTCTTTCTTTTGTTTTTTTTTTAAGATTATGTTAATTAAAATTTTGTTAGGTTTAATTTAGTTATGAGTAGCTAAGTTATTTTAGTCGGGAATTCCAATTATTATGCTTTGACTCGTGAGACTATTGTTCCTAATATTTAGTTTATAATATTACGTCTTGCTTACGATTCTTGTCATTGTTTATTAATTGATTACGATTGAGGCTGATTGTAGAGTTAGTTAATTTACATATCGCCAACCGATTTACTTGGTGGAGTCTAACTGGGTGATCGGTGTTTGTGGCAATTGGCACTAGGGCATAGTACTTATGCGATTTCATGTGGAGGAACTTGCGATCTAACTAGATGAAGCGTGAGTGCAATGCGTAGTCGATTAGGGTTAGTGTTTCTTTAGAGTTTATTGCTGTTAACTAATTGAATCTCGGAGAGAGTCTCGAAGGGGTTATTAGTTAATTAGGGAATAATTCAAACGAGTTTCTGCGACTATTCTAAAATTAAGAAGAAACGAGGGAGCCAGAGGTAGTTGGTAACTATAGCTAACCTATTATTAAACCAAAGAAAATATTTGAGTCGATGATCGTGGTCTAAGCATAATTGGGAATTTCCTGGCTAAGTTGTCGTTTATTGAGTTTATCAATTTTATTTGCGTTCTTTGTTGGTTATTGTTTTATTAATTTGCGTTAATATTTTATCAGTTGTTATTTTAATTAGTAGTTTTAGTCGAAAACTTCAAATCCCCTTTTTATTTAATTTCATTCGTTCTTTGGCATTTTAATAAAATCAATTGTTCCATTCTCTGTGGATCGACCCCATTTACCACTGTGCGCAATTTATTTTCGTTTGATGTTTGAGATTTATTTTTGGTGGATTCGACACCCATCAGATAGTGTCAATGATTGAATGTTGTTGGCCCAGTAAAGTCTTGAGTAAATTTAATGTATTTTGGTGAAAGAATTAATCTGAGTGAGGACTCCACAGCCGTAGGCAAGGAGTGTTGAATAACGTTACTAAATTTCTGGTGTTGATATGTTATTTTGCTTTTGATTGTTTTTATTTTTTTTTTGTGACATAGACAATTACAGTAAAATCGGAAAGCTTGTAAAACTATTATCTCTTATAGTTTTCAAAATTATGATAAAATTCTTAAATTAATTTTAAATAAGAAAATACAGATTTAATCGCTAAAAGTATAAAAATATTAAGGGTTATTTATACTACAAAAATAAAATTTAAGAACCAATATGATTTTAAGTATATTACCTTTTAAGAATTATTTTAATATATTTTGGTAATAAAAATGTAAGTGAATATTAGATGTGACGTTATTATATATTTTACTTTTATTGTTTCCCCACATGTTTACGTCACTTAGCTGTATTATTGGTGCTATAATTTTTTTTTGGTACTCATTTTATGATGTTAATTAATCTATTTTGTTGTTGCGTTTTATGTTGGTTGGGTGACATAAGTAGGTTGGATAATTGTTGATAGCCAGCTACATTCTTTCCTATTATCGAAAAACAATTGAGGATAATCTTAGGTAATTTTGTGGCTATTGTTTTTTTTCTTAGTATTAGTGTGCAAAAATTACAAAGTGATGTCAGCTCAGTAAAATCTTGTATAAAACTATTGTCCTTAATGAAAGAATTAAGCTAGGTGAGGATCCTACAGATGTAAATAAATTGTGCCGAATTATATTACCCAATTTTTGGTATTATTTATTATTTTACTTTTGATTGTTTTTGTTTATGCAAGAGAGGATTACAGTAAAATTGAAAAATTTACAAAAACTACTCCTACATTTGTTTAATTTAATATGGAAAGACCCACTTGTCGTGACAATTCAAGCCCGAATATGAGTTTTTGGTCAAGGAAGTTAAACATAGTAATTGGAGGGTGAAATATAGTACAACCATCGGCTTTCTCTCCTTAACTTTTCCAAGTCTTCTTTTTTGACGTTGGTACATGTCACTGTGAAATAGTTTGTTTACTTCTGAAGTGATTAATAAGGTGTAATTTGATTGGAAAATAGTACATATATATATATATATATACATATATATATATATATTCTTAAATAGTTTATATTATAAATTATATAAAATTATTAATATATAATTATGGTTAAAAATATATAAAAATAAATTAGTTTAATTTTTTGAATTCTCAATATTTAAAATTATAAACTTTCTATTAATATATTATCATCTAATATTATCACTAATAAATTCCTAATCATAGAATCATATAAGTCTAACATTATTCCTAAGAAATTCTCAATGGTAGGGTAAGCGTTAAGGACTTGCCGCGTTCGTGACTTCAGTTTGCCGCGTTCGTGACTTCAGGTCGTAAATGGCAGTCTTTACACGGCAATTCGTGGTCGACATGCTGATTAAAAGGTCACACATGGTACAGTATTGCCTGCTTTTTCTCCCTAAATTTTCCAAGTCTTCTTTATTTCTGTTAGTCTGTGACTGTATCTTTGCCGAAATTTTAGAAGAAGTAAGCTTATTCATTGCACTGAAATGTTTTCAAACATAAAATCTACAAAATATTTGGCAGATATAAGTCCTAGTTTAAATCACTTTAGATTATAAACTTAAGGCTATTTAGATTTTAGACATATTTTAAAAAATAAACTCATTTGTTTGATCAAATTTAAATTTTGGACTCAAATTTCAAATTTAACATGAATAAATCTAAATTAATATATTAAAAGTGTAAAGAAAAATATTTATAGGTATCTATATCTAGAAGAATATTTTGGCCTAGATTTCAATCAAAATTAAAACTTAATACGTTGTCATCAAACCAACTTTGTTCGGGTTTCAATGGCTTTTGTAATTCATATAAAAGTCACCCTCATATAAAGCCTTTAAAAGGAGCAAATTTATATTTTAGTAGTTTAATTTCTTTTAGTTTTGAAAACTAAAAGACTTACTAAGTTTTATTTTAAACGAATTTAGTCTGGACTTTCTTGTGAAAAAAACAAGTTCCAAGTGACCAAGTCTTCTTTCTCTATGTTAGTGATTGGTATTTCTTCCATTTTCATTATTATATAATCATAATATAACCACATTTTGTAACTTAAATTAATAATTATCTTCTTATTCTTTAATTGTCTCTCGAATATATATGTAAAAATAAAACAAAAAATAAAATGTAAACAATAATTTTAAAAATAAATGTACGAATTTAGATCACAATTGAACCAGATAATAAAATATGAATCTAATATTTAAAAGAACACTAAAGAAAACAAATTCTAAGAGAAAAGTACCATTAATTTCTTTAGGAAGAGCCTAAATTTTATTTGATTAAGGAAAAACTTTAAATTAAAATTCGTACAAGCAACATATAAAATATTTTCATTGAACTCTCAATTTATAATATAAATTATTGGACAAGAGAGTGAGACATTAAAAACAATGATTTTTTTTAATTTTTCTAAGTCTTTCAATTTTCTTTTTTTTTTCATTCTTGTTTATATATTTTTCTAAAGTAATCAATAGGGGTGAGCATAATTCGGGTCGGGCCGGCCCGAATTAATTCGGGTAGGAAAATGGAAAATATTTGGTAAATCGGACTGGACCAAAAATTACTTGAAATATTTCGGGTAAGGTACGGGTAACTCCGAAAAAATTCGAGTTACCTGAATTAGTTTGAAATAGGATTAAAATTAGGGCTTGAATCCCGATTCTTCTTCTCGAATCTCGGCGCCGCCTTCTCTTCTCTCCGGACCGGACATATACGCCTTCTCTTCTACTTTGTTGCCTCTGCCTGCGTTGGTCTTCTCGTAGTCTCGGTTGTCGTTCGTCTTCTCGGTTCGTCTTCTGCCTTCTCCTCCTCCGTTCGTGGTGCATCTCGTTGGTTCGTCTTCTGCCTTCTCCTCCTCCGTCCGTGGTGCGTCTCGTCTCCCGTGGGTCAGCCTCCTCCTCCGTCCTGGTGCGTGCTTCCGCGTGTGTCCCTGGCTCCCTGCTCCTCCGTCCGTGGTGCGTCTAGTCTCCCGTGGGTCAGCCTCCTCCTCCGTCCTGGTGCGTGCTTCCGCGTGCGTCCCTGCTCCCTGCTCCTCCGTCCGTGGTGCGTCCCTGCTCCCTGCTCCTCCATCCGTGGTGCGTCCCTGCTCCCTGCTCCTCCGTCCGTGGTCACTCACCATAACTGTTTTTATGCATTTAATTTTCAGTTTCTTTGTTTGCATGCTTATATAGTTATATAGTCCTCTTTTTCTTTGATCCATTAAGGTAGTGTATGTTGAATTGTTGATATTGTTTCCAATCTGTCAATGCATTTGACCAGAAGGCAGTGTATGTTGAATTGTTGATATTGTTTCCAATCTGTGATCTGTCAATGCATTTAATGTGTCCATAACCATCATTCTTGTTAGTTGTAAATCTCTGATCTGCACTAATTTTCAGTTTCTGATGATATTAGGACATGAATTCCATACACAGCCCTAAGCTGTGTATGTTAAAACTATGATTTGTCGTTATTGTCTTATTGACTTATTGAGTTATTGTAGAGTTTTTGCAAATGACACATTAAACACTTAAGAAATAACAAATAAGCCAAGGCTAATTGATAAGCCTCACTTGATTTGTTTTCTGATTTCCCAATTCCTCAAGACAGGATTTGGACTATTCTTTTTTTCAAAAGAGTTTCCAAGTTTAGAAAGGAAAAAAATATCCTTAATGACTTATTTAAATCTTTAATTCCTTTGTTAATTGTAAGTACCAATGCAATGATATATCCTGATGGAAAATATTTGGAAATTTTAACTTCTAACCTCTCACTGAATGATCTTGTGGCATGGGCTTGGCAATGAGTCAGATTGGGCTTAGGTTTTAGGGTGATCGGGCCTAGGCAATTAAAAACTCGGCCTAAGTTAATTTCAGAACCTCTTCTTAGAACTTTTAGGCTTTAGATTGGATTAAATTGGAGGTTAGATTCATTAAGAATTAAATTGGAGTTTAAGATTAAATGCTACCTCCTTGCCTTTCCCAAATCTAATACTTTTTTAAATCAGTTGTTAGTTAATTATAAATTCACTTCTAATGTGCTTTGAAGATTCTTATTTGAAGTGAGTTAATTATAAATTGACTTCTGGTTGTCTTATAAATTGTTTTTTTCTGTTTTAGATGGAACAAGAAGGTCAAATAATCCAATGATTCCATTCAACGTCGAGTCTCCGAATGAAGAGGCTAGAGAGGTCTCTGGAAAAGAGATGCCTCCAATTCCACTAGCACCAAAGCGAAGGCTATGGCAAAAGATCGAGGTATGGCATCATTTCTGCATTTGTGGTGAAGATGGAACTAGAAAAGGTAGATGCAATTATTGTGGTAAAGAGTATGCTGCAGATTCAAAAAGTATAGGTACTCGTCCACTTATTTATCACATGAATCATTGCACAATGAGCCCCTTCTTAGATCCTAATCAACGTGAAGTTAATGTCTGAGGGGGTAGTCAAAATATTATGACAGCTTGGAAATTTGATCAAAATGTAGCTAGGGAGGCTTTGACATATATGGTTGTACTAGACGAACTTCCTTTCAAATTTGTAGAGAACCAAGGCTTTAGACATTTTATGTCTAAAGTTCAACCAAAGTTTATTTTTCCATCCCGATTTACTGTGTCTAGGGACAACTTCCAACTCTACATAAATGAGAGGAATAAGTTGAAACAATTGTTAAGGAACTCCACCCATAGGGTTTGTCTGACAACAGATACATGGACTTCTTTGCAAAGAATCAATTATATGTGTTTAACAGTGCATTTTATTGATAATGATTGGAAATTGAACAAGAGGATCATTAACTTTTGCCCTATTGATAGTCATAAGGGTGAGGCCATTGGTATGGCAGTTGAGAGGTGTTTGATTGAATGAGGCATTGATAATGTGCTAACGATGACAGTTGACAATGCTAGCTCGAATGATACTGCCATTGCATATTTGAAAAAAAGGTTCAGCACTAGAAAAAATAGTGTTATTCGATGTGAACATTTTCATGTTAGGTGTGTTGCTCATATAATTAATTTGGTGGTTGGTGATGATTTAAGTGAAATTTCTAGCTCAATTATGCGAATTCGAGCTACTGTTAGGTTTGTTAGACAATCCCCTGCTAGGTTGAAAAGGTTTAACGAGGCAATTGTGATGAAGATGATTGATTGTAAAAAGTCTTTGTGTTTGGATGTTTCAATTAGATGGAATTCGACTTACTTGATGCTTGATGTTGCCCAAAACTTTGAAAAAGCTTTTGAGAGATTTGAAGTTCTTGATCCTAGTTTTAAGAGTGAGATGGAGGGTGATATGGGGGTTCCTACTTGTAATGATTGGGAGGTTGCTAGAAGATTAACATTATTCTTGAAGCAATTTTATGAGTTGACTTTGAGAGTTTTAGGCTCTTATTATGTGACTTCAAATTCTTATTTTAGTGAAATAAGTACAGTGGCTAGTAATTTAGATCAAATGGTAAACAACAATGATCTTGAATTGAGTTTGATGGCAAGCAATATGAAAAGGAAATTTGACAAGTATTGGGGAAATATTGAGAAGGCCAATATGTTCATTTATATTGCTGCTATTCTTGATCCTTGATCTAAATTAGAGTATGTGGAATTTGCTTTTCAGCAACTTTATAATGGGGAGGATGTTTCACGTATGTGTCATAAGGTGAGAGATACTTTGTTTGCCATGTTTAATGAGTATAAATGCATATTGTCACCTGAAACTAGCCGATCATTTGAGAGAGGGCAATCTTCAAGCAATTTAGATAAGGATAGTGAACCATTTGAGACTATGGAATCCAAATTTAAGAAATTCAAGAGTGAAACGGGAGGTTGAGATACAGGATCGGAATTAGATAAGTATTTGGGTGAAGGGGCAGAAGCGGATTGTGAAAACTTTGATATACTTGGATGGTGGAAAATTAATGGAGCAAGGTTTCCTACACTTACTATCATGGCTCGTGATGTTCTAGCAATCCCTATCTTAACCGTGTCTTCGGAGAGTGCTTTTAGCACAGGAGGGAGGGTTTTGATGCATTCAGAGCTCATTGACTCTAAAATTGTTCAAGCACTTATATGTGGACGGATTGGATTAGAGCTTGATGACTCGTCATGAGATCAAAATTGAGGAGGATTTGGAGGAGTTAGAGCGTTTGGAAAATGATAATTTTCTTTTTATAGCTTTATTATTTAATATTTCAATTTGTTATACATTGTGATATTTTTGCATGATTGATTTATTCTCTGATTTATGTTCTTCTAATGTAGAATTGTCACAAATTTCTTTGGAGCCTGGATTACCTGAAGTTTGATGACTTTCATGATTTACCAGACTCCATCGTGAAAAGAACAATTCAGTAACAAACACTCCGGTTTAATTTACCAGGCTATGACTTTCATAATTTACCAGACTCCATCGGTGAAAGAACAACTCAAAGAACAAACACTCCGGTTTAATTTACCAGGCTACTTTTCATGACTGTTTTTTTCTTGTAAAATTAACAATCAAATTATGCTAGTCAATTGTAATATTTGGACTCTTTATTTTATATTATTTGGGTAACTCAAAATTTTCGGGCGGATACGTTGGGTTATTAAAATGTTGGGTTGGTAGGATTAGTTAAGTTATTAAATTTCGGGTTCAAGCCGGGTAAGTTCGATTTTGGGTTCGGGCCGAAAAGTTCGGGTATTTAAAATTTCGGGTTCGGGCCAGATAACTTCAATTTTGCTTCAGGCCGAAAAATTTCGGGCTATTAAAATTTCGGGTTCAGGCCGAGTAACATAAAAAAAATTCGGGTAATTCGGGCCGGGTCCGAACAGTGAAAATTAGGCCCGAATTACCCGAATGCTCACCTCTAGTAATCAATACGGAAAGGTATTATATGAGTGAGTTGGTTGAAGAATAATAAGTTATATAATTAGTTAATTTATTTACCTTACGAATTATATAAGATTAATTAGTTTAATTTCTTAAACTCTTATTAATTAGTATCATGAAATTTCTATTGTATTGCTTTTAATATTAACATTAATAATTTTAATGGTAAAATCATTATATATATATATATATATATATATATATATATATATATATATAAAGAAAAGAACAAAATATAAAAATAAAAATAAATGTAAGAATATTAACTTAATATTCAAAAGTATAAGAATCAAAGTATTAATTAAAATATTTAAATTCATCTAAAAAAATATACTCTAAAAATTTTCATACATTTTAATTTCTAAAAGTTTTATAAATATTTTAAGTCCTTCTTTTCTGTCAATACTGAGTAAAATATTTATTTTTTATTTAATTTTTAAAGTCTTTCTTTTCCTATGATGATTACGTTTAGAATAATATTTTGTTTTCCTCAGTTTTTCTAACTGTTGTTTTCTCTTGGCAGTCCATATCTTACCCTGCCATTTACTATGAAGTGATAAACACGGCAAGTCCTTAGCGTGTTCATTTAATTGCCTACTGCCTTTATAATTTTAATCTATATATATTTCCATAATTCATCTAATTGACTTGTCAATAATTTAAAATTAGGTAAAATACTTACATTAATTTTAAATAAGAAACAAGATTCAAATTTAATCACAAAACTGTAAAAAGATAAAAAATGTTCAAGTTTATTTCAGAACAATGTACCATAAAAATAAAATTTAAGAAGTGATAAAATTTTAATTCTATACCCTTTCAAAAAATGTATTTTAATAGTTTTCAGAATTATTTTGTTAACAAAAAGATGAGTGAATATTAAATGTGACCTTCTTATATATTTCGACCTTTTTGTCTGCCCACTTGAACATGTTGAAGTATCCATCGGATGAGAGTCTCCTATAAAAGGACAATCGCAGGTCTTGATGATTTATTGAATACGAAACTACACTAGAATTCTTCTCTTAGAATAGATAAGTAGAAATGGCAAGGATAAACTATCAACTGCGTTGAGTGGTAGTAGCAATGATGCTGCTGAAATCATTGTTATTACTACTGCAAGGCCGGGGCTCTAATGCGTGTCTGGAGGAAGAGCGAGTTGCTCTCTTGCAGCTCAAAGCTTCTTTTAATTGCAAATATTCTTCTGAATCCTACGGAATGAATATATGGAGGAAAGACGTTGACTGTTGTACGTGGGATGGTGTTAGCTGTAACGCCACAACAGGTCGAGTCTACCAGCTCTCGCTTGACGGTTCTAGAGATGGAGAATGTGCAGATAATTGGTACTTCAACGCCTCGATGTTTCTTCCATTTCAAGAACTCCAAAGCCTTCATTTTCGAGACAATTTTGTTGTTTGCTGCGTAAAGAGTGAAGGTTCAGAATGCTTTTATTTTCTTATCAAATCACTCATAAATACAAATTATGTCTCAAACTTGTGATTTTCTTGATATGCAGGTTTTGAAAGATTGTCGAATGCGAGCAATTTGGAATATCTTTATGTTACAATTTGATCTAATTGTAAAGTATGAGACTTGAATCTCATATCGATTAAATACAAAGTTGATATGAGATTTATAAAGACTTTGGGTCAATTAGATATGAGATTTAATCGATATGAGATTCAAGTCTCATATCTTGCAAATAGATCAACCTGTGTAACACTTTATTTGAGTAATAATAAACTAAGAAATGCTATCTTTCCTTTCGTAGCTGGTTTTTCATTGTTGAAGTCCTTATATATCAGTGAAATTGGACTGACAGGAACAAGTGGTAAATTTGAGTTTATCTATTCTAATTTTAATTGCCATGAAAAACTTCGTTTAACTATATGTACTCATAATATTACCGAAAACAATGAACTCTGTAGGTATCGAGGAATTACAGAAACTGAGAAATTTAGAGAACCTTGATTTGAGTGGCAATGATTTAAATAACAATGTATTACCATTGTTGCGTGGACTTCATTCTCTCAAAACTTTAGATATTTCTTCCACTCAACTAAAAGGATCAATCAACATAAAAGGTTAGTTGGTATTCTTTTTTTAATCATTAAAAGAATTGATATTTGGATTTAATTGTGTTAATAATATCTAAGCAACTTTGCCTTTTTTTGGTTGCTGAAAAGACTTGGTTGCCTTGTTCAATTTGGAGGAGTTAGACGTTAGCCACAACAACATTGACAAGTTTATTTAATAACATAATTAATTATACACTACACATAATTTGTTCACCCATTTTGGGTATATACACTTACTTAAACCACGTATGTTCTTTTTTATTTAAATAAATGTATTAGTTAGAATGCGAGCAACCCACCATAAATAAACTTTGACAATTGAATTTATATTTATTATCAATAAATTGCTTCTTGTAGATATTAAAGGTCAAAGCAACATAAGTGTCCTTCGGCTAAACGGCGGTGTTTACAGCGGAAGTAGCTTTCAAGTGGAATCGTTAAAAGCATTCTCCTCACTCTGAGACTTTATCATTGTCAGGCCTTAGATTCACTGGCAGCATTCAAGGTTAGCTAATTCTATTAGTAATAAAATTTGAAGTCTCTGATCGTTGTGTATCTCTCTAATCTCCTTCTCTTTAATATACATTTAGGCTTATGCCACCTCACAAATCTTCGAGTGCTCCATCTTTCTGGCAATAATATGAGTGGTAACTTGCCCTATTGTTTGGCGAACTTAAAACTTCTTCAAGAACTGGATATCCAACATAATCACTTTACTGGAAAAATTTCACAATCTCCATTGAAGTTCCTCACATCTCTTACATCTCTACTCCTGGAAAACAATCAATTTGGAATTCCATGTTCACTCTGTCCATTCTTTAACCACTCAAAACTCAAGAATTTTCAAGCTGATGGAAATGAAGTTTATACAGAAACAGAGGTGGGCAATTGTAATTTGGCACCCAAGTTTCAGTTGGAGACTCTTTCGTTAACATCCACTTTTGGAGCAGGATCATTTCCTAAATTTTTGTATCATCAACATGATATGCAATTTCTCTCCATTTCTGGCATTCCAATGATAGGATTGGGCTTTCCAAGTTGGTTACTAGAAAACAATACAAAATTGGAAAGACTTCTTCTCTTCAATTGTTCTCTTTCGGGATCTTTGGGTTTTCCAACACATAATCCTATTGCAACTTTATGGGATTTAGACATCTCCAGAAATCATATTTATGGTCACATTCCAACCGAGATGTGTGCATATTTTCCAAGGTTAAAGTGGTTAGATCTATCGGAAAATGAGTTTACTGGAAGCATTCCGAAAAGTTTGCCTAATTGTTCTTTCTTAATGGAATTTGTCCTGCGTGATAACAAACTATTTGACAAAGTTCTGAAGTGGATTGGAGCAATGAATTCTCTTCAAATGTTGGATCTTTCAAAAAACATGCTTTTTGGAAGCATACCTGCAATATTGGGAACTTCACAGTTGAGAGTAATTTATTTATCGGAAAATAGATTGGAAGGACCTTTTCCCAATTTAATTTCCCATTACAATAATTTGGAAGTTCTGGATCTCAGTCATAATTGTTTAATAGGTATCATTCTAAAGTGGATTGAAAAGTTTTATATGTTAATGTATCTTCTCTTAAGTCATAATAATTTTATAGGAGAGATCCCAATTAATTTGTGGAAGATGACGAATTGGTTACAAGCAGTTGATCTTTCACATAATAAACTCTCTGTCTGTCTACCAATTATTAGTATAAGTATAAAAGCGAAACTTTTGGTGTTGAAATAGCTCCTGTTGGAGGGTTTGAATTTGTATTGAAGGAAATATTTTGGTTTGAAAATAGAGCGAATTGTTGCCATGGGTGGTTTCGTTGGATTAGATCTCTCCGATAACAATCTGAAAGGTCAAATTCCTTCCGAATTTGGAAATATTCAAGGTATCAACCTTTTGAACCTATCACATAATAGTTTATTCGGACCTATTCCTTTCTCGTTCTCAAACATGTCCAAAATTGAGACTTTGGATCTTTCTTACAACAACTTGAGCGGAACAATTCCTTATCGACTACGGAGCTAAACTTCTTAGAAGTTTTCAACGTGTCTTATAATAACCTTTCGGTGAGATACCTTGGATTGCTCAATTTGCCACATTTGATGAGAGAAGTTACAAAGGGAATCCTTTCCTCTGTGGGTTACCACTATCAAAGAATTGCAACTCAGAAACACCCACGCCACCATCTTCAAAAGACGATGAAGTTGATGACGGGCTTGTCGACATGAATGTCTTTTACATAAGTTTTTCTGTAACTTTTACTATTATATTAGTCACAATGTTTGCAATTTTGTACATAAACCCATATTGGCGGAAAGCATGGTTTTACTTCATCGAGAAGACTATCAATAGTTGCTACTACTTTTTTGTCGATAATTTTTCTTTTCTATCAACATTAGGGATAAGATAATTTCGGATATAATATGTTATCTTGAGTACTCTTTGATCATCTATTGATTCTGATAATAAACGATGTTGCTTATGATTTATGTTAATGTCTATAATACCAATTTTATTTTATTTCAATTCTTTAAATAGTATCCAAAATCAGATTGAGAGAGAATCAAAGTCTATCTTATTTCATTCAAATGAAGAGTATTTATACATGTGAAAACTAACTGAATCGGTAACTAACGATAACTAACAACATATATAATTCTAACAACCCCCTCAAACTGGAGAGTAGATATTATGTACTCCGGTTTGCGAAAAGAATCGATAAAATTGGATGGCGAAAGCCCTTTAGTGAAGCAATCAATGAAGTTGATTACGAGAAGAAGCTGGAAGTAAAACGATGACACCGACTTGAAGCTTTTCCCGAGCCACATGACAATCGATGTCAATATGTTTAATACGTTAAGTGGAAAAGCAGGGTTGTGTGCCAAATATAAAGCGATTGGTTGTCACAAAATATTGGTGTTGGAGCGGTGGGAGCCAATCGTAGTTCACCAAGAAGATAATGTAACCATTGCACCTCGCAAGTTGTTGTAGCCAAGACGCGATACTCGACTTCGAAGAACTCCGATCGATAATGTTTTGTTTCTTGGTTTTCCAAGAAATAAGTTCTGAACCAAGAAATACACACCACTGTAAGAGAGCGTCACGATGTCGAACAATTACCCCAATCGAAATCGAGAGAAAATTTGTCGTGAGTGAAGAGCACTATCGAAAGGAAAGAAAAGGCCTTGCCCAATGGAACCTTTTAAATAACGAAGAACCCCAATGCAGCAATGACAAGTGAGTCGGCGTAAGAGAATAAAGGAATTGCATATTGTTGTTGAACAACTAAAGAAATGTCGAGTCGGTCGTAGTCGACATCTTGAAGTTTGTCAACTAACATATGAAATGAGGTAACATCCTCCAACGGTGTACCCTCATCTTTGGAGAGCTTGGTTTCTGGTAGAATAGGCGTAGAGACAGGTTTAGACTCCAAAAATTGAGTAGCCCTGAGCAAATCAAGAGTGTATTTCTTTTGACAAATATTAATGCCTCTCGTAGTTCTAGCTACCTCTAGTCCAAGGAAAAATTTAAGCTCACCAAGATCTTTAATGGTAAAGGTATCATGGAGATGTTGTTTAATGCTACGGATTGCCTGCATAGAATCTCTGGCCAAAACAATATCATCAACATACACTAAAAGGGCCATGAAATCATTACTGTCATTTTTAATGAACAACGTCTGATCAGATGCGGCGTGCGTGAATCCATAATGAAGTAAGGCCGAAGTCAGTTTCGCATTCCATTGATGACTCGCTTGACGTAAACCATAAAGGGATTTAACCAAGCGGAAAACTTTGTGGTGATTACCGACACAACCCGGAGGAAGTTGCATGTATATCTCTTCATCGAGATCACCAAGAAGGAATGCGTTATTGATGTCTAGTTGATGAAGATACCATCCTTTGACCGCGGCTAAGGCATGGAGTAATCGGATTGTAGTCATCTTGGCAACCGGACTAAAAGTATCCAGAAAATCAACCCCTTCTCGTTGGGTATAACCCTTAGCAACAAGCCAAGCCTTATAACGTTCGACAGAGCCGTCAACCTTTCGCTTAATACAAAACACCCACTTATAGCCAATCACTCGCTTCCCAGGTGGTAAGTCAACGAGTTCCCAAGTGCGATTCTGCTGGAGAGCATCGAGTTCCACCTGCATGGCTTGTCTCCAAGCAGCAATCTGGACCGCTTGTTCATAAGTATGAGGCTCATGATCCTGATCCACAGCAACTGCAAAAACATAATGTTTAGGGGAAAGACGAGAATAAGAAAACACATGAGAGGCGATGAGGACTAGTGCGGAGAATAGCCATGCAGCGATAGTCGACTAGGTCTTGTGGCAAGGACGTCATCTTGTACTCTGACGCAAAGATGGAGGCGGCGGTTCTGAATGGGAGCAGGATCATGAAATTGAATTTCAGATGGTGTTGTGGATAAAGGACCATCGGACGCTGATGAAGTAGAAGAAGGAACAGAGACGTCTGAAATTGGTAGGGTGGATACACCAGGAACAGAAGGAAGTCGATCATAGGTCGACTGAAGCGAGGAAGCAGGGAGAATTAAATCAATAGAGTTGGGGCCATCAAATTTATGCTTATCAGAAGTTAAAGTGGAGAAAGGAAAGACATGCTCATAAAAGAAACATCCGTGAAACAAATTTCTTGTGAGTAGTAAGATCATAAGGTTTGTAACCTTTAACACCAGGAGAAAATCCACAAAAAAACATATTTAATAGTACGAGAATCAAATTTATGGAGAACGTTAGAATGATTGGAAGCAAAAGTAAGACAACCGAAAACACGTAAATTAGTGTAAGTAGGTGGTTTAGAGTATAATGTTTCAAAAGGTGAGGAGCTATGAAGAACAGGGGTTGGAATACAATTAATTAAGTAAATAACATGCAATACACACTCACCTCAGAAGGAAATAGGTAACTTTGCATGAAAACATAAAGCTCGTGCAACATTGAGAATATGTTGATGTTTGTGTTCCACAATACTATTCTGCTGAGGAGTGTTAACGCAAGATTGTTGATGAATAATACCTTTGGAGTTATAAAAATCTGGAACATTGAACTCTTGGCCATTATCACTTCTGATACATTTAACAGTGGAATGGAATTGAGTAGAAACATAAGAGACAAAATTTATCATAATTGTCCTAGCCTCTGATTTGTGTTGCATTAAAAATACCCAAGTAAATCTACTAAAATCATCAACAAGAGTAAGAAATTATCGATGGCCTTTAAAAGTGGGAGCATAATTGTCCCCCCAGATATCAATATGTATCAGATCAAACACAGCAGTGCTAACAGAAGTACTGATCGGAAAAGGCAAGCATTTTTGCCTGAACATGTGACAAATATCACAGGGGTTATGAAGAGAAAGAGAAGAAGGGATGATTGAACGTAAACAAGAAAAAAGGAAGATGGCCTAGCCTAGCATGCCAAAGTAAAGTAGTTTCTTTATTACAAACAACAGAGTTAGCGACAACGGCAGGTGAAGCATGCAAAATTGTACTGGAATTGAATCTGTATAATCCATGAGAATGCTTAGCAACCCCAATCATCCTCCATGGCTGGATACTCTGAATAACACAATGAGAAGGTGAAACAATTTGTTATGACCCTACTGGTATGGACTCGGAGGAGGGCCTGTTACAAGACTAAAGGTCCACTAAATAAAATCAGATCATGGGAGTTGGCTAGCATAAATTGTTTTTATTATTTTATCATTTTCTGTATTCGGTTACAACAAACACATGAGAATATATGTTGCTACAGTTGTCAATGTGAGGACAACAAGAAAATCAATATACAATATTCTCATCCTCAATTCTCTCTCTCCCTTCTGCTCTCTTCTAGTTTCCCTCCCTTCTCGATTGTCTTCTTCCTGCCTTATTCCATGCATCAAATCAGCTGGTATACTACATTTGGTATCAGAGCTTTTAGCTGCCATGGCTCATGAAGGTACCAGACTGAAAATCCTGGATGAACAAGTGAAAGCATCGAAACACAAATGAAAACATGCAGCAGAGATGACCAAAGCTCGACTTGAGACCAACAAAAGACTTGGAAAACTAGAAATCCATACTAGCCCTACTGAAACCATCAAAACCAATTAACACCTAACCCTACCACTACAACTGCCTCACCCTCATCTAGAACATATGCTGGAATACTACATTCACCACCCCTACCAATACCAAACACCAAGCATATACCCACTAATAATACCACAAACCAAACATCATATTCCCAGACCACCAATTCCCTTCCAATACTCCAAACACCCAATATGTTATGGCCCAAAATGGACTTCAGTCATTTCGATGGCAAGCGACCAGTTATGGATTAGAAAGTGCGAGAAAATATTCCAAATCTATAACATACCTGATGAACACAAGGTAGAATCTGCTGCCATGTTTCTGGAGGAGAAACCGGATATCTGGTATTAAGATTGGAAAGAAGGAAAATCAGAACTAAATTGGGAAGAGTTTGCGGAGGATTATGCATGAGGTTCACTAGCTATCTTGAAGCTAATGTGGTGGAGGAATTCCACAGACTCAAACAAACCGACACGGTGGAGGCTTACCGGAGAAGTTTGAAGAACTTAAGTCCCTTGTGAGAAGAATGACTCTAGGATTAACACAAGAATACCTGGTGAAAGTGTTCATTGGAGGCCTGCAAGAAGATTTGGGATGGGCAGTCAAGAGGTTTAAACCATCTACTCTTTAAGAAGCTTATGAACAAGCAAAGATGAATGAAGCTCTCCATAAATGGACGACACCTCAACTCTCCAAAACCTACAATGCAAACAAGGTAACCACTTCAGTTATATCCAACAAACCTCACTACCTCAACCCAACCACAAGACCACAGCAGTTAACCTCAACAAATCAACCAATATTAAACATACATATAGCAGAGAACCAGGCAAGTGTTATAAGTGTGGGGATAGATATTTTCAGGGCCACCAATGCAAACTTAAACAAATCCTACATATGCTCGTTGAGGAAATGGAGGAGGAAGGAGATCAGGAGGAATTGGCAGAGGAAGGGACAACAGTTACTATGGAAGGAGTTAATGATGGTACTGAAGATACAGTAATACAGTTGAATGCCCTAAGTGGGAAATCACTTAATGCATTTCGAATCAAAGGAAGGGTAAGAAATCATGAGGTGAGTGTCTTAATTGACACGGGTAGTACTCATTCCTTCATAGATGACACTATAGTGAGAATGCTTGATCTGTCAAGGGAGGAAATAACACCATTAACTGTGACAGTTGTTAATGGGGCAAAAGTAACTTCCACTCACAAGATTAAGAACTTGGTTGGGAGATGCAAGGCATAAATTTTGTGCAGACCTAAAGATACTCAGTCTGGGAAGTTGCGGGTTAGTTTTGGGGTTGGATTGGATGGAAGCACACAACCCTATTTGCTTTGATTTAAAATCCAGAGAAGTTACTGTGAACAATGGTAATGATAGAGTGGTTTTGAAAGCTCAAAAAGAGCACAAAGCTCTTCAAATTCTTAGAGGGACAGGAGTCTAGAAACTTTTCAAGAAAGGAATCAAGGGCATGACTGGGCACATCTTCCTCTTAATTGAGGAAAATGTACCTTAAGAAATTAACCCCCACTTACTGGTACTCTTGGAGGAGTATAATGATGTTTTTGAAAAACCTAGAGGTTTACCTTCCCACAGGGCTTTAGACCACCAAATACCCTTAAAACCTCACTCAAAACCTGTCAACCTACGACCTTATAGATATCCTTACTACCAGAAAACTGAAGTTGAAAGGTTAGTGCAAGGAATGTTAGAAGCATCAATAATACAACCCGGTCATAGTCCTACGCTTCCCAAAGACTTCTAGTCAAAAGAAAGATGGCACATGGAGATTTTGTGTAGATTATCGAGGGCTCAATGACATTACCATCAAGGATAAATTTCCTATTCCTATCATAGAAGATTTGATGGATGAGCTACATGGAGCTATGATCTTCTCCAAGATCGACCTAACATCTGGTTATCATCAAATTAGAATGGCCTCCACAGACATTCACAAAACTGCCTTTAGGACTCATCAAGGGCATTATGAATTCAAGGTAATGCCCTTTGGTCTCACAAATGGCCCTGCAACTTTTCAGGCATTGATGAATCAAGTATTTGCATCTTACCTACGCAAATTTGTTCTTGTTTTCTTTGATGATATCCTAATATATAGTTCAGACCTTGCAACTCATAAGAAACACTTACGAATTGTGTTGCAAATATTGAGACAACAGCAACTATTTGCAAAAAAGAGGAAATGTGCTTTTGGAGTAGACAAAGTGGAGTATTTAGGGCACATTATATCAGGGGATGGAGTAGCTACTGATCCCTCAAAGATTCAGGCAATGTTGGATTGGCCAACACCCACTACTGTCAAAGCCCTAAGGGGTTTCCTTGATCTCACTGGCTACTATAGGAAGTTCATCAGGAATTATGGATAGATTAGTAAACCCCTAACAACCCTACTGAAGAAGGATCAATTTCATTGGGGACAGGAAGCATAGCAGGCCTTTCAACAATTGAAAGAGGCTATGACATCAGCTCCAGTGCTAGCCCTTCCAAATTTTCAAGAACCATTCATTTTAGAAACGGATGCTAGCAATCTGTGGAATTGGGCGATCCTCATGTAGGAAAGAGACCTATTGCTTACTTGAAAGAAGGCTCTTTGTCCTAGGAATCGAGAACCTATCGATCTATGAAAAAAATTCTGGCCATCACTTGTTTGTAGATAAATGGAGACACTATCTAGAGGCCACATCCTTCATTATTAAAACAGATCATTACAACTAAAGTATCTTACGCAACAAAGGATTCAAACTCGGATGTAGAAGAAGAGTTTAACTAAACTTATGGGACTTGACTACACCATCCAATACGAGAAAAGGCGGGAGAATAAAGCGGCGGATGCCTTTATCACGTAAGTTTGAACCAAAGAAGCGAAATTTATGCATTAACTACTACTCGGCAGTTGGGTAAAACAATTAGTGGAAAGTTATGAAGGGATGCGAAGCTCAACAGTGTATTGGTGGCCTATAAAACACCACGGGGACTGCTCCTCTGACTTCAAAGGTGGAATTCTAAGGTACAAAGGAAGATTGTATATGGGAGCTACTGGTAACCTTAGGGAAACAATATTAAAGGAGGTTCATTCATCCTCCGCAGGTGGACACTCAAGATTCAAGGCTACTTATCACAGACTCAAACAATTATTCTATTGGCCAGGCATGAAGAATAAGCTGAAGGGTTGTATTCAAACATGTGAAACTTGCCAGAAATGTAAACAAGAAAATGTTCCCTACCCTGGGTTACTGCAACCTATACCAGTACCAGAAGGAGCTTGGAGGCAGATATCTATGGATTTTATAGAAGGCCTACCTAATTCTGAAGGGAAGAATGTAATTATGGTGGTGGTAGACACATATACGAAGTATGCACATTTCCTAGCCCTATCTCACCCTTTCACAGCTTCAGATGTGGCGAAATTGTACATGCAAGGGGTCTATAAACTATGTGGAACCCCTGAGTCCATTATTTCAGATAGGGATAAGGTATTTTCTAGCCTATTTTGGAAGGAATTGTTTAAAAACATGGGGACACAACTCAAAATGAGCTCATCATATCACCCACAAACAGACGGGCAGACAGAAAGAGTAAATCAATGTCTGGAAACTTACCTGAGGTGTATGACCCACCAACACCCAGAGAAGTGGCACAGATGGCTTCACCTAGCCGAATGGTGGTACAACACCAACTTTCATAACGCCATTCGGACCTCGCCATTCCAAGCTTTGTATGGATATCCTCCGCCACCACAAGCTGCGGCCTTGGAGTTACCCTCACCTGTGGAAAGTGTCAATCGTTACTTGGATGAGCGTCAACGCATGCTTTCCTCACTTAGGCTGCATCTCCTCAGGGCCAAAGATAGGGATGGCTTCGAGCGGATAAAGGGAGGACCGAGCGAACCTTTGAAGAAGGAGATCTGGTCTATTTAAAATTGAAACCTTACCGTCAGAACTCTGTGAGTAAACGAAAAAATCAGAAGCTAAACGCCAAATATTATGGGCCTTACCGGATAAAGAAGAAGGTTGGAGCATTCGCGTATATGTTGGATCTACCAGCAGGGAGTCGGATCCATCCAGTGATTCATGTGTCGTTGCTGAAGAAAGCGCTGGGGTTGGGAACAACGCCGTCTAGCGAACCTGTGGAGGACGGAGCAGCACCAACAGTAGACCGACCCGAAGCCATGATAGAGAAGCGATTCGTCACCCGTGGTAACCCAGATGGCTTGAAGTGGCTCGTGCAGTGGAAGGATCGAGAAGTAGAGGAGGCCACGTGGGAGGATCCTCGGTATATCCGAAGCCAGTTCCCAGATTTTAACCCTTAAGGTCAAGGGTTCTTTTAAGAGGCATGGAGTGTTATGACCCTACTGGTATGGACTCGGAGGAGGGCCTGTTACAAGGCTAAAGGTCCACTAAATAAAATCAGACCATGGGAGTTGGCTAGCATAAATTGTTTTTATTATTTTATCATTTTCTGTATTCGGTTACAACAAACACATGAGAATATATGTTGCTACAGTTGTCAATGTGAGGACAACCAGAAAATCAATATACAATATTTTCATCCTCAATTCTCTCTCTCCCTTCTACTCTCTTCTAGTTTCCCTCCCTTCTCAATTGTCTTCTTCCTGCCTTATTCCGTGCATCAAATCAGCTGGTATACTACACAATTAAACTACAAGAGCTATCACTGACTAATTTACTAACAGAAATGAGATTAAAGGTAAATTCAGGGACGCATAAAACAATAAAAAGATGCATATTACTATTTAAATGAACAGTACCCATGTGAGTAACTCGTACTTTGCATTTGTTAGGAAGAGTGACATAAACATTAGAAACAGATTTAAAAGAATGGAAAAAAGATAAAGAACATGCGATATGATCGGTAGCCCCGGTATCAACAATCCATTCATTGCTCTGAAGATTATGAACAGAAGAAATATCTAAAGAGATAGGAGAAATTAACGTATCATGTGAAGAAAACAAACCGGAAGGAGAAGCTGGCTTAATGGAAGGCGGTAAGGTCACTGAATTCACATGATGAGAGGTAGAAAGACCCTGAAGCAATTGTAATATTTGATCATATTGATCTTTAGTAAATTGAAAACTAGAACCTGGTTCCTCTGTAGGGACAGAAGGGTGATGATCTGCAACTTGAGTAGGAGAATCCACGTCAACAACATTAGCATAAGGACGACTAGTAAATTTCTTGGAAGACTTCGTATTCGGGGGATAACCATGTTTCTTGTAACATCTGTCGATGGTGTGCCCTTCCTTTCCACAGTGAATACAAATAGGCGAAACCGAACTGTTGAAGTGCTTTTTAGGTCCAGCACCATTAACGCCTTTAACAGCTAAAGTATTAATATCAGGTACCAAAAAACGGTCTTGTGGAACTAAAGGTCGTTCTTGCTGAAGAAACAAAGAAAATACTTTATTCAAAGAAGGTAAAGGATCCATTAACAAGATCTGGGACTTCACAGTCGAATATGACTCAGTTAAACCTTTAATGAAAACCATGACTTGATCATGCTCATGAAAATCTCTAATATTTTTGGACAGCCCACAAGAGCACTGAGAAGTACAGGAGCAAGATGGGAGAGGACGCAAGATTTGTAACTCATCCCATAAGATTTTGAGTTTAGTAAAATATTCATGAACTGACAAACTACCCTGTTGACAAGTATAAATTTCCAGTTGAAGATCACAAATCCGAAAAAATTGCTTTGAGCAAATCTTGCCTTGAGATCAGTCCATATATCATAAGCGGAATCTAACCAGATGATCGACTGTGCAATGGAAGGGGAAACAGAATGAATAAGCCAGGAGATAACTAGGTTATTACATCTCTCCCAAGGGACGAACAGCGGATCAGTGCATAGAGGCTGCAGAATAGTGCCATCAACAAAACTAAGTTTATTCTTGGAAAGTAAAGCCATTTTCATGGCTCGTTGTCATTGGTGGTAATTTGGTCCTGTAAGAACCGAAGATACGAGAACCAACGTCGGATTCTCATTAACATGAAGAAAATATGGACTGGATGGATTATCCTCTGGTTTGGACGTCGAACCAGAGGAGTGATTAATATTCAAGCATTGAAGTCGGTCATAGTAACACGATGATCGTAAAGAAAAGGAATGAAAGAAAACAGAGAAACAAGCGATAACGTTTCTTGAGCGTAAAGAATGGAAAAACAAGAAAATATGGAGATTGTATAACAAACCCAAAAAAACTCAAAAGGGGAAACTTTTGCTCGATACCATATCACAAAATCAGATTAAGAGAGAATCAAAGTCTATCTTATTTCATTTAAATGAAGAGTATTTATACACGTGAAAAACTAACTAAGCGATAACTAACATATAACTAACAACAAGATATATAATTCTAACAAATAGAGTTTGATACTTGTGTAAATTTGTTATACTCCATTATAAATGATATTATTTTTTAATGTTATTAGCATTCTATTGAAACTTTTAAGGAATAAAAGTAACCAATGTATAGAATAGAAATAAAAGAAAACAGGAATTTCAAATTTGATATTTAAATATGTATATTTTCAACTAAAATATTACTAATAAATTAATTAATTAATAAATAAGACTGAACTAAAAATATTACTGAAGTAAAATATTATTTCATATGATATCAAGCTAAAATTGAATTGAAATCTTAATTTTAAATCTAGTATATAAAATTAAAAATTTTCTATGTAATTATTACAATGAAGTATATATTTATTAAAAGGAACACAATTTTTATATATATGATTATTATTATTACATATTTATAATGACGAATCATATTCAAAAAGTTATTACGTATTAACAACCAATTTGATGAATAATTTATATTATAATATTAAAATTTTAAAATAATTCTTTCTCCAAACTGGTGGCAGTTGTTTTGGTTTTGCCTGTTAGAATCAAGTTCGCTCATTTCAAAGCCAATCAAGCTACACTGGAGGCTTTCAACGGTCAAGATTGCATCCACGTGTTGGGCTTTAACTTAATACACGGTCTACAATAGCCGGCGCTCATACAGGCTTTGGCTCTACGTCCTGGTGGACCACCACTGTTAAGGTTAACTGGCATTGGTTCGCCATCTCCCGACGACCGCGACTCGCTTCGAGAGATCGGCGTCCGACATATCGAGTTAGGCGCGATCGGTCAATGTCCGGTTTGCATTTAAATGGCGTAGCAACCGGGGCTTCAGGATGTGAAGCCGTGGATGCTCAAGTGAACCCCAAAGAGTTGGTGGATTCGCTGGAGGCTTGTGCTTTACAGCCAGAGAAAGCGTTGGCGGAGATGTACATACAGAGAGAAATATGCAACGTGGAGAGCTGCGAAGGGTCGGCTCGGGAGGAAAGACACGAGCCGCTGGCTAAGTGGAGAGAGCGGCTTAGGGAGCTGGGTTCAAGGCTTTGCATTTGGGTTCAAATCGTTTAAGCAAGCCAGGGCGCTGTTGACGCTGTTCTCTGCCGAGGGTTATAGCGTCCAGGACGACGAAGGATGTTTGACTCTTGGGTGGCATAGCCGACCTCTCATTGTGGCTTCGGCTTGGGAGTAGGCTTCTTTAACTCATATGCAATAGAAATGATTCTCTTGCTATTGCTTTACACGTTAAGGAAGTTGCATTTTTGTAAGTTTGACTTACCTTAGCTGCTAGGCTTAAACACACGTACCTTAAGTCCCAAACACGAACTTTAGAAAATCCAAAGACAGTAGTACTGTTCTCCAGTAAATTATCAGGAGCAAATGGTGCATACTAGTTATCTTTAACATCATCTCTGTTCTTATAAAAGCTAGCAGTCTATAGTTTTGTAGAAGTTATGTTTCATGTCTGTCTGAAGATTAAGGAGAACATAATTGATATTACGTGATGTTATGTTTATCTCACAAGTAACAAGTTACAACTAATAAACAATGACAAGAAGATAATATTTTATTTCTTATTTCTTATTTGGGCAGCCTGAAGCATGCTAAATTGTTCCTACTTGGACTTGGAAGTAAATAAAATTTGGTCTTTCTAGCATTTTGTCATAATGGTTATGTTAATCCTTATTCATTTTCCTCATACACAGAATTGCCTCTGAGGCTAAACTCCCCTCTATTCAGCTTACAGCACTAGAGAATATGCATTACAGCCACATGATAAGATTTGATAATGCTAGGTAAAGTTTCTTTACGATGATAAGCATTTTGACTGAAAGCAGTACTAACTCAGTAAGATTCCAACTTAATTTTCTTGGCATAAACGCTAGTTTATTTGTTAAAATCTGGTTCTCTTTTGTCGGAGGTTGCAACTTGAAATTGACAATTTAAAATAGCTAGAAATTAGGGAGCTTGAGAAACAAAAATCAACAAGAGATTACTGCTTTGAGACCGATACAGAAGAGGGTGATTATTTATCAGAAAGTAAATCTAATTCAATGGGCAAGCTCTGTTCTACAAGATCACATACTTTGGAAAGTGTTGAAATCATGAATGATGATGTGCCCCTAGCTTCACTCCTTCAGTCCAGTAAACGCTGATCAAACATCAAAGCAGCTCGGGCTGAAAACCACAAAGTTCATGACTTAACTAAAGCTTCTAAAAAATGTTTTACTAGTAACCATCAAACAGTTGTTGGCCGGAAAAGAATTAGAGTGGTCCTTTCAGATGATGAGGACGATTTTCCAAATGAGAGTGATATTTCAAAGGAGAAAACTCTAAAGGATCTTAACCTACCGGACTCCACTTCCCTCTCTAAGTCCTTGGGCCAGCTCACTTGCTCCAGGCCCACTACCGATGACTCTCCTACAGACATCACACACCTCTGATCTTCAGTCTTCCGTTGCTTCCTCTGCTCCTGCCACCACTAGAGCATCTCTTCTCCAACAACTTGCAGCTGTACATAACTAATTTCTGTTTAGTCTGTAAGAATAATTTGTCTTATTCTAGAATGTCTCAAGTTGTATATATTACACTCAACGTAATAAAATAAGCAAGAAGAAAGGATTTCATTTCATACTACTCATCTCCTTTCTCTTCATGGTATCAGAGCCTCCATATTGACAAACGTCATAATGGCTCAAGACTCATCTTCAACCTCCCACCAAACTCGGTAATCACAAATCTCTGCTCCTCTTTTAGATTTCCCAGCCTTGGCAAAAAATCTTAATTTTAACTTACCAATCAAATTGGACATAACCAATTTTATCAACTGGAGAGCACAAGTGACAGCAACCATTCGAGCACTAGAACTTGAAGATTTCATCTCTTCAGATGTATCTCCACCTCCAAGAGTCATTCCAGAATCTGCTTCAACTTCAGCAAAAGTTTCTCAGACTGTTATAAATCCAGAATACCGTTTATGGCGCAAATCAGATCAACTCTTACTTTGCTGGCTTCTTTCCACTATAAGTGAGGATGTGGTAGGTCAGGTAAATCAATCCTCCACCTCCCTTGAATGCTGGAAAATTCTTGAAAACCTGTATGCACAAACTTCCATGGTTCGGGTCCTGCAGCTAAAACAACAATTGTCAACAATCCAAAAAGGCTCACAGACAATTTCAGATTATATTCAAAAGATAAAATCAATTGGAGACTCTCTCATGGTGGCAGGACATCCAGTATCAGATCATGAGCTTATCCTCAGTGCATTAAATGGTCTAGGCCATGACTATGATCCAGTTGTTGTTCTCCTAACACATACAATGACAAATGCAACTCTGCAAGATGTACAATATAGTCTTATGATGCATGAAACCAGGCTTGAACAACTAAATACTGCATCTCACACTCTAACTGTCTCTTCCCCTTCAGCCAATCTTGTCTCTTTTAACAGAAACAACACTCATACCAGAAATCAAGGAGGTCATCATACCTTTCGCGGAAGGGGTGGTCGTGGCAGAGGAAGATGGACTGGTTCAAATCGCTTATACTGCCAACTATGTCAAAAACCAGGCCATGATGCCCTTCAGTGCTACAAGAGATTTGACCAGTCATGGCATGGAAATCAGCAAATGAAGCAATCAAATTCATCAACACAATATCAGTCTCAACACACTGGACAGCATCACACATACAATGGAACACCACAAATTTCTTAGCTCAAGCAAACACTAATCCTGACCAACCTAGTGCCTCTACTTGGTATGTTGACTCTGGAGCTACAAATCATGTCACTGCTGACCTAAATAATCTCTCTATCGGTTCAGACTATACTGGTAATGACCACATCACAGTAGGTAATGGAGACTCTCTTCCTATTACACACATTGGCTCATCTTACATTCAATTCAAAGACAATAAACACACACCATTATCTTTACATCAAATACTTCATGCTCCAAATATTACCAAGAATCTGTTAAGCATTTCCAAAATCACAAAAGACAACAATATTATTGTGGAATTTTCTGACACAATGTGTTTGTTTAAGGACAAGGCAACGAGGACAATTCTTCTCAAAGGATGTTTGGGATGGTCTCTACAGCCTTGATGTTCCACCACAAACTCAGCATATCAATCAATTCAAGACAAGCCCATTGTCATCCTCTCTTCCGAACACTCCTAGTCTAGTCCCTTATCCACAAACCTTTTCTACTCAGCTTTCTACAAATGATACAAATGATGTTAATATTTGGCATGCTAAACTTGGTCATCCTTCATCAAATGTACTGAACCAAGTTCTCAATTCAATGAAAATTCATCTTAGTATGAAAAATTTGAAATTCTGTGATTCATGCAAACAAGGCAAGCTTCATTGGAGTGGTTATTCTTTCTTATTTCTTGTTTTTATGTTCTCATTCTCATTGTTGTAGCTTCTTCTTTGTTATCATCATTGTACTCTAACCTGTTGCTTTTGTTGACTGCAGCAACATACCACCTTCAGAATTGACAATTACCTGATTCAAGTGGAGGCAGGCTCATACATTGCTGTTGATAAATTGGACATTGAGTCGTTAAAAGTTGAACTGGCATGCTTATATTGTCTACATCTATCTATGTACAGGAGATCAAAGGGTAGAAACAATTGTTGAAGCAACTTTCAATTGAAGATTTTTCTATTGTGAGCATGCATAATTGTCACCAGCCACCACTTCATGCAATTGATAAAATATTCAGTCTATTATCTGCTTAGGTCTCTTGCCCATCATTAATTAGATGAAATATGTTGATCAAGTTCTGGAGTCCTGTGAATCTTTGGATACTTTTAAGAATGGCCCAGGAAACATTATGACTGTAGTTTCTATTGCTGGTATGATTTGCTTTTCTTATTTTGGGAAGTTATAATAGCATCACCTTTTCCAATGTGCCCTGGAGTTATAAGCACTGTTATGACGAACACAAATGAGGGTTTTCCAACTACGAGCAACTTTATTGACTAACAAATTTGAGATTTGTTAGTTTCCCAATAAGAATGCATTAAAAGTAAATTGCTTCCGAAGATAGGCAGCTTCTGAAAGGAAATTGCCTACTTTTTACTTTAAATTTGTTGAACTTGATTCTGTTGGAAATATATTAGTTCTTGGATTGGAAAATGCTACGGTCAAGGTCTTATATAAATATCTGAAACTATGTTTTACTCAATGGAGCAGTTTGCTTGCCTTGAGAAAATTGAGTTGGGAAATTTTCACTTTGAACTGAAATAGAAAATTGAAATCCTCATAATCCTTGATGGGTGTCGAATCCACCAAAAATAAATCCCAAACACCAAACGAAAATAAATTGCACACAGTGGTAAATGAGGTCGATCTACAGATAATGGAACAAATTGATTCTATTCAAATGCCAAAAAACGAATGAAATTAATTAAAAGGGGGGTTTTGAAGTTTTCGACTAAAACTACTAATTAAACTAACCACTGATAAATTATAAACTCAATTAATAAAATAACTACTATAATTAAACTAGCAAAGAACACAGATAAAATTGATTAACTCAAATAACGACAACTAGTCAGGAAATTCCTAATTATTATGTATAGACCTCGATTATCGACTCAAATATTTTCTTTGGTTTAATAATAGGTTAGCTATGGTTACCAACTACCCCTGGCTCCCTCGCTTCTTCTTAATTTTAGAACAATCAAAGAGACTCCTTTAAACTGTTTCCTAATTAACTAATAACCCCTTCGAGACTCTCTCCGAGATTCAATTAATTAACAGCATTAAGCTCTAAAGAAACACTAACCCTAACTGACTACGCACTGACTCATGCTTCATCTAATTAGATCGCAAGTTTCTCAACACAAAATCAGACAAGTAATATGTCCTAGTACCAATTGCCACAAACACTAATCACCCAGTTAACACCACCAAGTAAATCAGTTGGCGATATGTTAATTAACTAATTCTACAATCGGACCCTAATCGCAGAATCAATTAATAAACAATAACAGTAAAACGGAAACAATACGAATATTATAAACTAAATAATCAGAACAATAGGTCTTACGAGTCAAAGCATAACAATTGGAATTCCCCGACTAAAACGGTTTAGCTACTCATAACGGAATTAAACAAAACAAGATTCTTAATTAATATAATCTAAATAACTAAGGGAAGAAGAAAAAAAACTAGAAACAAAGTTCTAGAAATTGATCCACGATGATGCCTTGCGTCCTCCACTGTTGCTTCACAAAATCTCAAAAGACCAAAAGAGAGTCCTCCTCTCCCTCGTCCTTGTGCTGCGTGCGTCACCTACAAAAAGTCGTTGCTTCCTCTTGTTTTCCTCCTTTAATTCCTGTATTGCGTGCGTCCCTATCCCTTGCTGCCTTCTTACCGCCGCCAGCTTCTATGTTTTTCTCTCTTAATTAAAAACCTCCTTGTTTTTACTTTCATCCACGTCAGCTCTCACTTGTTTTCACCAAAACGACACACGCTGCTTCCTTTTGTGTTTTTAACGCCACCTCCACTCACTTTATTCCTCATTGCTGTAGCTTCTTGAAACGCAAGCTTATTTGCGTTTTGTAATGTTGCTATGTCATTTAGGGTATGTTTGGGAGTTTATGATGGAATGGAATGGAATGGCAATTAATAGAACGGAATGGAATGGAGTGGAATGGAATGGAATGGAGTGGGCTACTCCATTGTTTGGAAGTTTAAATAAAATAAGAGAGGGACTCCTTTGACTATTATTTGGAAGTGATACTAAAAATGAATAGAATGGAATGACTTGTAATATTTTTTTCCAAAATTACCCTTGTAATAAAATATGTATAGTTGCCATGAAACTATCTTAGTAATCCCAAAGCATTTTAAATTGTAGGATGCCTAGAATATAATTTTCTCATTTTCTTATATAAGCAATCAACTTTTTCATCGCACTTTTCAGTTGAAGGAGAAACACAATTAACGTAGTAACATGTAGCCGCGTAGGTATTTGCTGGATTGGGATTATAATTTTATTAATTTTTTTAGGATATTTTTGTCATTAAATTAAGGTTTGGAAGGCAAGCCATGTCATTCCATCCTTGACCCCCCAATTTGAGAGGTCACAAAATATTGAATTTTGGATGGCAAAGGATGGCTTCCAAAGCCATTAATTGCCATTCCATCCTGTTTCAAAATAAACTCCCAAACAATGGCCTGAGTCATTTAAGTCATTCAATTTCATTCCTTTCCATCCCTCCACCCACATCCAAACATACCCTTAGGTCTTGGGCTCCTTTTGTAGCTGATTCTTCAATTGTTTTGGACCATTAAACATTATTGTTTGAGCTTGATTTTAATTGTTGTTTTCCTCTTAATTCCTCACGTTATGCGAAGATTGTAATTCCCTACAATGAAATATTAAATCAAACTAAGTTCTGATAATTGCATCAATAAGAGGAATAAAAAGGGATAATTAAAACATAAATATTGGACAAATATGAACTTATCAACCCTGTTATTTTCTTAATGCTGTAAAGATGTAATATAGACTGCAGAACCTTTAGGGCAAGTTTGATTTTGCTTACAAAACCTATTTAGTGAACCATAATTCCTTTGTTTGTTTTACAGTCAAGTTCATATTTATAAGTAACTTGATAAGTTTCAAAAGCGCTTGATGAAATTGTATATTGACTCCTAAATTGAATTCCTAGTCCTTTTCCTTTACCATGTTGAGGATGAAATGATTGCCTCTGACTGTGAATTGCAATATATATCTATAACCCCTTTGTTAAATGCCCTGCATACGCACAAAACATTTGCGATGCTCGACGTATCTTATAACTTTGTTAGGTATGTTTTCTTTTGTCTTCATATGTTAAATGATTCCCAGAAAGCGGTGCATTAACTACCAAATGCATGTTAACAATGCTTTTAGGCACAATGCTATTATATGTAATTCTCATTATATTATGTTTAATAAGTTGTGAATGCCTTTTTTGACTAACAATAGTTGCCAACTGCTTACGCTTACGAAATGGAACGATGGAGAAGCTTCAACAGTTTCTCATATCAGGCCAAAAATATGGTGATTTGACCCTGGATTTACATTGCAGTCGATTTGGTCCATCAGCTCTATTTCAAGTTTGTTATTCCAAAACTTTCCAAAATTCTGCACGCATGAATCATAAGGATTACTCTCTTTTAGGTCCAATTTTCATAGAAAGGATATCTTCTTTCTGTTTTTCACTCTTGTAAAAGCTTTGCTTCAAGCAAATGTTACAAATCATGATCCCCTGCTTTCTATCTTTCCTCTTTTCACTTGATTGATTTTCACTAGTTGTGACCTGTTCGTTTGTACTCCACTAATTTCAGGTGAAGGAATGTGCATTGAATTTGACTGTATAGTGGCTGAAATTTGGCCTTTGTGAAATGCAGTCAAGAGTGCCACATTTTTCATATGTATCCCATGTTGAATTCCTAAAGAATCCCCAAATTCTGTCTTCATTGGAATGTTGAGATTCTGTGGAGTCACTATTAGCATCTTAAAAGAATAGGGCAACCTTTTGTAGTGCAGCTCATTATGAGCTTTCTAATTGTGGTTCCGCAGATCTGTGAGTGCCCTTTGCTCTTTACTTGTCTAGAAGTGGTTAATTTATCTGGAAATCGACCCACTGATACATGTGCATCTTTCCTTTCAACTATATTGGAAAAGTGTAAAGGTAAAATCCTGTCTTATGCCACAAACTGATGTTGAAGCTCTTCTTATTGGCGTGTTAGCATTGCCAACTCCTTCATGACTCGTCTAACTCTGTTGTCAAGTTGAAGGTGTTGGTCTTGATGTTTTCTCATGATGCTTTTTGCTCTTGCAGCCCTTTATAGCTTAAATATAGAGCGGTGTTCTATTACATCTAGGACGATCCAAAAGGTCTCCTTTGCACTAAATGATTGCTCTGTCCTGGCACAACTTTCAATAGGTACTTAAAGAGCGAATGTGTTAAGTGTTAGAAATAGAAGTTATAACAAACTAGGAAAGATTTATCCTTAACAAACTAGGAAAGGTTTATCCTTAATAAACTAGGAATGATTTATCCTAATCCGCAACAAACTACTAGTCTTGTTAGTCTATATAAATCATCACTCTGTAATCAGATTGCATAACACAGAAAATTCTACTTCTATCATTGACTCATGCTCTCTCTATATTCTATCTTTCTCGGCTCTAATATGGTATCAAAGCAGTGTCGATTCTAGGGTCAATCACTATGAGTACCCACAGTACTGCTGAGTCTTCAGCAATGTCCAAAGCTTCCGAATTTTTGTCAACACAATTAGAGAAATTGTTGAATCAGAATACTGCGAATGAAACAGCCAACGTATCAATCAAATTGAATGATCACAATTACTCCCTGTGGTCGAAATTGATGCTACTGGCTATTGGAAAACGAGGGAGACTCGAATATATCAACAATGAGGTGGAACAACCGGTGAAAACAGCTTCAACGTTTCGTAAATGGCAACAAGCAGATCTCCAGGTCTTCTCCTGGATTATTGACGCAATTGAACCAGAATTAGTTGGACAGTACATCCAATATCCGACCTCGAGGGAATTGTAGTTAGGTCTTGAAAAAACATATCAAAGTGGTGAAGGGTCTCTGCAAATCTTTGACCTCATAACCAAAGCAAACAAGCATCAACAGGGACAAATGACCAATGAAAAATATTACAATAGCTTTCAACAAATTTGGCAAGAGATCGACACACGTGAGCCAAACCCAATGCAATGTGCGGTTGGTATCATGATATTCAACAAAATCAAGTGGAAAAATCGATTATATCAGTACTTGGCAGGCATGGACGATAAGTACGATTCCATCAGGAGGGATTCGTTGAAGCAGGATCTCGTGCCCTCAGTAGAAAAAGCCTATGCGGCTGTCAGAAGGGAGGCCGTCAGGATGGCTATTCTAAGCCCATCGACAACCGGTGACAGTGGGGAAGGAGGCATGTCACAGGGCATCGGAACTGGGTTGTCTGTGAAGGGACATAATCAAAAACCTCGATCTGATTTCGTGAAGAATACATCAAAGGAACAAGGGGAAAAAAACAAAATCCGTATGGGGCCAGGAGCACAGGTCGGAATCGGGGAGCTCATCATTCCGGTGGACTGGTGTCGATCGATCAACACTCAAATGCTCACACTGTAATATGACGGGACACGTGAAGGAGGAGTGCTTCCATCTGGTTGGGTTTCCTGAGTGGTGGCGTGATAACCCAAAACGGCGACATCGATCGGCCAAAGCATCTACCGTATTGGTAATCCCGAGGCTCTTGGAGTTTGCGTCGGTAGCTAGTGAGAGGAGAGTGGAGTTTTCTGTTCTGCTGTTTTGGGAGGAAAGAAGGAGAGAGCTCAAATCTTACGGACTCCACCGACGCAGGTATTAGGTTTGGGGAAAAGTATCTATTCCCAAACTCTCAAATTTGGGTTCCAATTTTTAAGGCTTGAAAGTTTTAAAGTTGATAATTGTGGTTCTCATGTTATGGAGGATGTTGACAATGACCCACCAACCTTATTGACCCACCACATTGTCGTAATTCCAATAACCATAAAGCGCATATATTTCCCACAAACCCGATAAACCAAAATGCACTCGGTGGCTTTTTGATTGTGGTGCTCTTGATACAATGATCTTTGATCCTAGAGATATTATCACCCCTCATTACCCAAAAGGGCGATTCAAACAGCTAATGGTGATTACGCACCAGTCAAAGGTGCAGGATCAGTAGAACTATCCCCAACACTAAAACTCTCTCATTGTTTATATGTCCCATCTCTCACTTGTAAACTTCTCTCTATAAGCCAAGTCACCCGGGAATTGAATTGTAAAGTAATCATGAACCCTGGTTTTTGCATATTGCAGGATATCCAAACTCAAGAGATTATTGGACGTGGCCCTGAGCGAGATGGGCTTTACTACGTTGATGAGGTAGCTCAGAACGGGACAATCCTACTAACTCATGGAACTACTAACCGAGAAAGTTGGCTCTGGCACCGTCGTTTAGGTCACCCATCTCCTGCTTATTTTAAAATTCTTTTTCCTCACTTGTCCAATAATAGTCCATGTGATACGTGTGTACTAGCCAAAAGTCATAGAAAAACTTTTCTTTCTAGTAACACTCGGGTTGAACATATATTTGATCTGGTACATTCTGATGTGTGAAATCCAGCCCCGAATTCTGGGAATAATATGTTTAAATTTTTCTTGATCTTTGTGGATGATTGTACCCGCATGACTTGGGTATATTTTCTTAAACACAAATCTGAAGTTCCTCAGAAATTTATTCATTTTTATAATATGATCCATACACAGTTTTAGAAATCCATTAAAATCCTTAAAACTGATAATGGAGGAGAATTTGTCAATCATACCATGCAAACTTTCTTTCAGAAAAAAGGATTACTCCATCAAACCACTTGCCCAAACACACCTCAACAAAACAGGGTAACAGAAAGAAAAAATCGGATCATTCTTGAAATCACACGGGCCTTACTTATTGAATCTTGTGTACCCCATTTTTTTCTGGCCTGAAGCCGTTGCTACTGCTGTTTATACCCTTAATCGCCTACCTTCCAAAATACTTAACCTTAAAACACCTTTAGACACTCTTTCTAGTCATACCAAAATACTGGCACCCCTATCTGTATCACCTCGCATCTTTGGATGCTCCGTTTTTGTCCACATACCAAAATCCGAGCGTTTTAAGCTTGATCCTTGTGCCCTTAAATGTGTGTTTGTTGGGTATGGAGTTCATCAGAAAGGCTATAGGTGCTACCATCCTTCTTCTCGTTGCATGTTCACCACTATGGATTGTGACTTCTTAGAAACCGAATATTTCTATCCAACTCAATGTTCAGGCGGAGAAGTCAGAAACCGACACACTGAGCTAGCTTCTAACCCCAAGTATGTCAATTCTTGGACCCACCGGAAGGGATACCTCTGACAACGTAGGGACGCCCATCTCACCAGGATCACCCCAAGCTCCTCAGATGGATACTCCTCGAGAGGTAATAACCCCTGTTCATGATAATACTTCTGCTCTCAATTACTCTGACCACTTTCATGCAGCCTTACCACAAGAAACTGAAACAGAAGTAGTAGAAACTACCAACAGGTATGTTCTTCCTCCAAAAAGCACTCGGGGAGTCCCGCCCCAGAGATATTCACCAGAACATGACTTGAGAAAATCTAGATACCCTATAGCTAATGTAGTGAGGGGGAGCTTGTCAGAAGAAGCTAGGGCATTTACTTCTGTGTTGTATGCTGGAGCAATTCCTAGAACAATTGAAGAAGCTCAGATGAAGAAAGAATGGTGCCTAGCAATGGAAGTGGAAATGGATGCTCTAGAAAAAAATGGAACTTGGGAGAAGTGTCTTCTGCCAGTTGGATGCAAATGGGTGTTTACTATAAAACATAAGGCAGATGGAACAGTGGAAAGATACAAAGCTCGTTTGGTAGCAAAAGGATATACTCAGACATATGGAGTAGACTATTCTGAGACCTTTAGTCCAGTTGCCAAAATTGATACTATTAGGGTGTTGTTTTCGTTAGCAGCAAACCTAAGTTGGTCGTTACATCAATTTGATGTGAAGAATGCATTCCTACATGGTGAGCTAAAAGAAGAAGTTTATATGGAAGCTCCACCAGGTTTTTCTCACGGGTTTCGAAAAAATGAAGTGTGTCGATTGAAGAAAGCACTCTATGGGCTAAAACAGTCACCACGAGCTTGGTTTGGAAGATTCACAGTGGCAATGAAGCACCTTGGGTATAAACAGAGTAACTCTGATCATACTTTGTTCCTAAAAAGAAGAGGTGAGAAAATTATTTGTCTGATCATCTATGTAGACGATATGATTCTCACTGGGGATGATTTGGAGGAAATGAATCAGCTCTGGAAACATCTATTCAAGGAGTTTGAAATGAAAGACTTAGGAAGGCTAAAGTATTTTCTTGGTATAGAGGTACTAAGGTCGAGACAGGGGATATTTATCTTTCAGCAGAAGTATGTGTTAGATCTTCTCGCTGAGGTTGGGCTTGTGGACTGTAAATCAGCTGAGACACCGATTATGATGAATCATGGTTTGAAGCTAGAAGGAGCAGAAAATGTTGATCGTGGAAGATATCAGAGACTGGTAGGGCGATTAATATATCTTGCTCATACCAGACCCGACATAGCATATGCAGTTGGAGTTGTGAGCTAGTTTATGCATGAGCCACAGGTACAACACATGGATGCTGTTATCAGAATTCTTCGATACGTAAAAGGAACATCTAGGAACGGAAACCTGTTTCAGAAGAACGGGAACTTAGAAGTGAAAGTCTACACGGATGCAGACTGGGCTAGTAATCTATTAGACAGAAGATCAACCTCAGGATATTTTTCTCTTGTCGGAGGAAACTTGGTAACTTGGAAAAGCAAGAAACAGAAAGTGGTGGCACTTTCGAGTGCAGAAGCGGAGTTCAGGAGCATAGCTAAAGGACTGGCAGAATTACTGTGGCTTGTGAAGCTGTTGACGGAATTGGGCTTTCCACCTAGAGGTGTGTGTGATCTGCTGTGCGACAACAAGGCAGCCATTAGTATCTCGAAGAATCTTGTGCAACATGACAGAACTAAACATGTGGAGGTTGATCGGCACTTTATCAAAGAAAAATTGGAAGGCGGAATTGTCAACATACCATATGTTCGATCAGAAGACCAGCTGACAGATATCCTGACAAAGGTTGTTGTGGGACAGACCTTTCATAAAGCACTACGCAAGTTAGGTGTGGGAGACCCCACAGCCCAACTTGAGGGGGAGTGTTAGAAATAGAAGTTATAACAAACTAGGAAAGATTTATCCTTAACAAACTAGGAAAGGTTTATCCTTAATAAACTAGGAATGATTTATCCTAATCCGTAACAAACTACTAGTCTTGTTAGTCTATATAAATCATCACTCTGTAATCAGATTGCATAACACAGAAAATTCTACTTCTATCATTGACTCATGCTCTCTCTATATTCTATCTTTCTCGGCTCTAATATTAAGTACACCCTCTATATTATTGTTCATGTCCTGCCTAATAATCAGTCATTTTGACAGGACACAATCACCTTATATCTAGAAATGTTCTCAATAATCTATTGACCAAATTTGTTATTTAGAAAAGGTTCAAGGCCAAAACCCTTTACCTATTAAAATACATTTCATTTCTATCCTCAGATAGGGAATAGGTGTTGGCCACCTTAGATCAAAACGTTTTGAATATGATGTTTTGATCTTTGCAGTTTTACAGAACTGAATCTTAATGGATTGAGTTTGAACAAGCCAGTTATAGATACCCTTTGCCATCTTGCTAAAACCTCGTCTTTTTCACAGTGATGCCACTTTCATTTGTGGAATTCTTGAGCTGAATCTTTAAGGAAATCTAATTTCAGAAGAGGTTAGTTAATTAATTCTTCACGGTGCCATCGGCATGGATATCTTCTACAATTTTCAATTGAACAAAATAACTTTAATCAATTCGATTTGGATTTAATCCAAAAATATTTAAACCTGAGCCTATTTAGATTTTAGACATATTTTATAAAAATAAACTTAATTTTTTATCAATTTAACATTTTTATACCTAAATTTAAATTTAGCCTGAATAAATCTAAATTAATCTATTAAAAGCGCAAAAAAATAGAGTTGCTTGTATTTATGAGAGTATTTTGGATTTAATTTGAATCAAATTAAATTTAATATTTTAACATCAATCCAATTTTGCACGATGGCGTTATATGGAATTTTAAAGGCATGCAAACTTATATTTTAGTAGTTAGTTTTAAAAAACTAAAAAAACTAAAAGGTTATAAATTTCATACTTACTAAGTTTTATTTTAAATTTTAGTCTAAACTTTCTTGTAAACAAATAACAAAAAGCATAAGTTTCAACCTAAATTAAGAATGGTTACAAGCCTTCTCACACATATAAAATAAATCAGAATAAAAATATTTTTATAAGTTTTTTTTTAATTTCAAGATATATATATAATTATAAAGAAAAGATTAAAAAATGTACAAGAACCGCTATCTACCAACTGCGGACAAAAAGGAGAAAAAACCCTTCAAGTCATCAATACTAGAAACCTAGAAAAACCCCTGTAACATAAAAGTAAACCACATAAAGTCCAAAATCTAACTAGAACTGAATGCTCCATCGTTGCCGCATAGCCAAACTTAGTTGCTCTTGCAAACCATGCCCGATGATGACCTCCCTGATCAGGTTAATAATACAGTCCGCCAATACATATTTGTCCCTCTCCAGTTGTTTGTAAAGACGCCTATTTCTCTCCCTCCAAATATGGTAGATAACCATATGAAAGGAGGTTCTAATCATGAGAGAATCACGGAGCCCATTATTGACTGCACGATGAATCTCATGAAGAACCTCAGGCCAGTCATAAGAAGAAGACAAGAGACCTGCCATATACAAAGTGCAATTCCACACTGGCTTGGTGTACTCACAGGCAAAAAATAAATGATTTCTACTCTCAGGAACTAGCTTACAAAGTACACAAATAGGATCATAAGTACCAAACCATCTGTCCTTTGTTCTCAATCGATTTTTAATGGTTAGCCATAGAATAAAGGCTGCCTTTGGACTTAATACCTGTTTCCAGACGAGAGCATTCCAAGGAACCTCTTTTGTTGGCCCTCGCCCAACAGCACGAGCTGAAGAGGTAGTGAAAACACCGGAAGGTGTAGCGGTCCATAGAACTCGATCTGGAGCTCTACGAAGAGAAATACCATTCAAGTACCCATTAAGCGGAGATCCGAACCGGTATCTGAGCAGACAATCGCTTTCTTGAACAACCCAAGTGAGATTGGCATTAAGGGGAATCCGGTGACGGATTCGAATTAAATCAGTTCGGAGCCATAGGGGACTCAGCACATGCCAATTGTCAAACCAAAAGGAAGTGGTTTCTCCATCACCAACTATCTCCGAATTAAAGGATAAATCACATCACACAATTTCAGTAAGCTTTTGAAAGCCAAGAGTATTCAGGCCTAGATTGGAGATGCCAAAAGCTTTGGTCAGTGAGCCTATAATCCTGCATCCATTGAACCCACAGAGCCTCCTTATCCACAAATAAACGCCAAATTCATTTCATAAGTAGGCTCTTGTGCATCTCGGGAAAGGACATGATGCCCAAACCCCCATTTTTCTTAGGAACAGTAACCTCGCTCCATTTAATTTTTGCCCCCTTGCACTGTTAAGCCTTACCCGTCCATAAAAAAGCCTTTAGAATCCGCTCCATTTCTTTAATAACTTTTTTAGGGGTGGTCATATGAGTAGTCCAATGCACATGCATACTACTCAACACTGTAACAATCAAATTGACTCGGGCCGCAAAGGAGAGGAACCTATTTTGCCAAGAATTGATTCTGCTCGTTAACTTCTCCAGTAGAGGCAGAAAATTAGAGAACCGAGGTTTGCCCGAGGTGATGGGAACACCAAGATAACAAAAAGGCGTGCTGTAAAGAGGTAACCCAACCGAAGTGCTAAGGCCTTCCCGATCGGTCACATCTGAAGAAACATATATACCACTTTTCTGGAAATTCAAGGTCATACCCGACCATCGAGAGAATGTGGTCATCAAGTTCATCATGATATTTACCACCTGCGGTTCGGCTTTGCAAAGAAGAATAACATCATCAGCATAAATTAAATGAGACAGGTTCAGATCCTTACAGTTATGATGAAACTGGAAGAGTCCATTGCAAAGCACCATTTTTGACAACAATCGGGAAAGACCCTCCATGGCTAGAGGAAATAAGTAAGGGGAAAGAGGATCCCCTTGTCTTATGCATGAATCAAAAAGGCTTAGTAGGAATACCATTGATCGGGCGCTCATAGATGGCGTTTGGATGCATTGGAGGATCCGATGGCAAAATCGAGAAGGCAAGCCGATGCATTGCAAGCACTCCCTCAAATAATCCCAGCCTAGCGTGTCAAAAGCTTTATAGAGATCGATTGACAAGGCACAACTGTTGATCTTTTTACCAGAGTGATACTCACCAATTAGTTCCTGAAGCAGCAGTATGTTGTCACCAATACTCCTCGTCGGTAAGAAGGCCCCTACTCCTTGCTGACAACCTCCATCAAAACTCCTTTTAGGTGCTCAGTTAAAAGAGAAGCAATAATTTTATAAACGGTGTTGCAGTATGAAATCGGTCTATAATCCGGGATCCTCGCAGGCCGATTTTGTTTGGGAATTAAACAGAGGTAAATGTGATTTATTTCCTTCAACAGCTTACCCGAAGAGAAGAATTCAAGAACTGCCTCTGTGAGTTGTGGCCCAATGATCGGCCATGTGTGTTGGAAGAATCCTGCTGAAAACCCATCGGGCCCGGGAGCTTTAGTACTGCTGAGGCAGAATAAGGCCGCCTTAATGTCCAATGCTGAAAACGGGGCATTCAATATGTCTAGAGTGGCTTGACGGGGAGAGAAATTAAGGACATGCCGAACACCAAACTCATTCCCCCTCAGATCCTGCGGACATGAGCTGAACAAAGAAATCTCGGACATGAGTAGACACATCCTCTTGTCCTCTCCAAACATTGCCATTCAAATCAGATAACTCTGTGATAGTGTTTCTGTTACGACGAGCAAGAATCGCCGCATGAAAGTATTTGGAGTTGCGGTCCCCTTCCCGTAGCCAAGTCTGTCTAGATTTCTGCCGAAGAATGGAATCATGTAAGGTCAGGGCTTCTTGATAGCGGTACATACTGTCAGCTTCAAGAACCCGCAACAGCTCATTAAGAGGATCCCTATAACATTGTTGTTGTAAATCAGCCAAGTGACGGCCCAGCTCCTGAACATTTTGCATTTGCTGCTGACTAAAACCCTTAATGGCCCGTTTCGCCTTCCTCAGCTTATGCATTAATTGATATCCTTTAAAACCGAAAACCTCCTCCTGCCATACGTAAGCAATTAGCTCCATGAAACCATCAGCCCGTAATAGGCCATTAAAAACCGAAATGGGGCCCCATATCTGTGAGGAGAGGAGTCATGTTGAATAAGAAGAGGTGTGTGATCCGAAAAAATCGGGTCGCCAAAAGTCACGGAATCTAAAGGGAAGGAGTGGAGCCATTGCCGGTTTACCAACGCACGGTCCAGCTTCTTCCGAATATACATATCACCCCGTTGTTTATTTTCTCAAGTCAACCAGCGTCCATGACTCCGAAGATCTACCAAATCAGTATGGTGAAATAGATGTTGAAGTTCACCACGCGAACCACCATGAAATCGCGCCCCGCCCTCGACTTCTGAAGAGGTGAGGCAGCAGTTAAAATCACCCATAACCAACCAAGGGTAAGTCACTCCATTATGGAAGTCCAGTAATTCCTTCCACAAAGCAGAGCATTGGTAAGCAATACTGGCAGCATAAAGTAAAATAACCATGAAAGGGGCATTATTATCTTCTTCGCAACAGAGATGCATAAATTGAGCACCCATCTTAAGCACTTGAACATCTAATATATCCGAGTTATACCAGCACAAAATACAGCCATTATAGTGAAAGGCATGATTGGTGAAGAGGCGCCATTGAGGTCCCGAAAAATCCAAACTCTTCGGATCCACGGTTGCTTTTATTTTAGTTTCTAACAAGCCTACCAAAACAGGGTTAGAAGTGGCCACAATTTGCTTCACCATCAGCTTTTTGAGGAGGTCATTCAGCCCCCTCGTATTCCACACTAGGAAGGACATCATTAGAAAAGGCATTCAGGGGAGATCATCCCCTTAGGCTTTTTCTTTTTGGCTGTCTTCTTTGTAACTGCACTCTTACCAAGCTTGGTGGAATCCAGAGGAATCTCGCCTTCCTCACAATCAGCAACAGATGGGGCATCTTCCCCCTGCAACATCACCCCATCACCATCTGAAGGAGCACCCCCATCAGGCGGCAATGACGACAAATCAAAAGCCATAGCATCTGGAAAAAAACCGGAGGAGCGGGACAAGTCCCTATGGACGACAGAGCACTCAACAGCCTGATCCATAAGTGCCACAGAGGAAGCGTCCATGGGCACAGTACAAGAGGAATTTCCAACAGGGGGAACACAATCTACTTCATTAAACGGATGACCAGGACTGCCCCCTGCCAAAGCAACACTCGGACCGTCTTCCGGTGCACCGTGGCAAACCTGCTCAGGTGCAGACGACGGCTTCATGGAAGCCAGAACCAAATCCTCAGACCAGCCCGAAGAAAAATGATGTCCCGTCGGAACCCACTGCTTACGATAGCACACGGTTTCCACGGATAGGTAACAGGAATACTAGCACAAATCAACTCACCACCAGCAGCCAGGCGCTGTATGGACACCTTATCCGGCAGCACAACCTCCTTCGAAACTTCAATACAAATTTTAGCATACCCAATCCTGTCCATAGCAGTTGTTTGGGAGTCTAAGCAGATGGGTTTTCCAATACCACTAGCTAGATGGCTGAGCCCCTCCAACGTCCAGTACTCCAAAGGTAAGCCATGAAACTGAGCCCAAATCGGGATGGCCTCAACTGAACTTCTGTCCAAACCCATACCAGGTTGCCATTGGCGCAAAAACATAGGCTGATCTCCAACGTGCCAAGGGCCAAGCTCGAGAATTTCAGTGACATCCGCTTGGGAGGAGAACTTGAACATGAATAACCCATCATCCATGAGCATGGCTTTTTCAAAGCCGCGCTTGCTCCATCTAGCCTTCGCCCAAGCATTCATAGTCGGAAAAGACAATCGTTTATTCCAGAAAAAACCAACCAGAGCATTCGACCAGGTTTTGGCACCAGCCCGGAGAAGATCAATCGGGGGGGGAGATGATGCCATCACGAAACACGTGAGGGTGATGAGTAAGCTGAACGCGATGGCGACGGGCGGCAACCGTGTCACGCCAGGAGCCACCGCCCGGAGATGCCAGACGAGGGATAGCCGAAGGGGTCACAGGAGCGAGCAGAGCCCCAGGGGAGGAGCGGGTACCCGACGACTGCTGCAGCACAGGGGCAACCGTCGAATCAACCACCAGAGGACCAGGGAGGGGTGACGGCAGGGGAGGGAAATGGGCAGGAGGAGGAGCCGGGTCACCCATGGAGTGGGCGCCCACCCAAGGAGCAAGGCGGAGAGGGGAAAAAAAACCAGAAGGGTAGACGGCTAAAATCTAGGGAGGGCAAGGAACGAAAACCAAGGGGTGCGTAAGGGTAAAAGGCAATAGGGCGGGAAAGAAAGAATAAAGGTAGAGAGAGGAAGAGTAAATACATTAGTTATTTATTTTTATTTTTTATCGATTAAAACAGACTTAATTGCACATCACATGCATGGAAGAATATGGAAAAAAAAAACAAACAAACAACTTCTCTTGACAATTCATGCTCGAATATGGTTAAAGATACTAATTAAATAGTCACATTTATGAACCCTTACCCTACCATTTACTTATTTTTCAAAGTCTTCTTTATCTTGTCAATCCATGACTTTATGAATCCTTACCCTACCATTTACTACCGAAGTCCTGAACGCGGCAAGTTCTTAGTGTGTTTATATATAGTTTTTGTCTAACATATATTTTTATAATTTATTTAATTGACTTTTTAATAATTTAAAATTGTTAGATATATGTTGTATATATTTACTTATTTTATTTTGGCATATATTTATAAATTGGACTTATAAGATTTTTGTATATCTTGAATCCAAAAAGAGCTATTTGGATAATGTTTTAGACAGTATAGAATCCTATCGTGAATAGATCTTGTGAAGACTTGTGGAGTAATTACGGGAAAGTGGGGGCTGAAGGGTACTGCTGGAATTTTCTTTGTGAATTAAGTTGTTTCCAAAAATTACAAAGTGGAAGTTTGTGAAAAATACCTACGGCTGATGTCTATGTGTGTAGTTTGAGTGTTTCGAGGTGTGTAGGTGTATTGAAGTCAAGTGTGCACAATCCATCCTATCCTTAGGTGCAGGCGTGAGACGTTGGTGTGTTAATCTGGGTGTCTTTTCATTTGTACAGGTGTCATGTGTGCCGTGCGCCACATGGTTTTGATTGGGATTATTTAAGCTGGGTGATTTTTATTCACACTCCTGCCAAAATTACTTTGGCAGTCACTTACGCTGAGCTGCAGTGGCTTTCGACTGCGAAGTATTTGGGCACTGTGTGTACGTTTTGATGTGTGTCAATTGTTAACTTCGCAGCCGTAGTTTGATTTTGGAGCTGGCATAGATTAGTTCAACTACGGGACAATTATTTAGATATATTTCTAAAAGCTGAACATAAAAAAGGTTCTTTTTATCTCAAATGTATTGTTATTCTTTTTTAGTTGATTAATCATTTGAGTTATTTTTTGTAATTGTCTTTCATTAAGAGTAGTAAAGAAAAATTATCTATTGAGGTTAACATAAGACTGTCGTATTATTGGGTATGAAAATATTTCACGGGAAGTAAGTTAGAGAGATAGTGGCAAGGGTTGAGTGTTGTCGACTCAATAAAGCCTTGAATAAATCTAATGTACTTTGGTGAAAGAATTAATCTAAATAAGGACCCCACAGACGTAAGTAAGAAGTGCCGAACAACATTACTAAATTTCTGGAGTTGATATGTTATTTTGCTTTTGATTTTTTTTGTTTTTTTTTGTGTTAGAGACCACCACAATAAAATCAAAAAGTTTGTGAAATTATCACCTCCTGTAGTTTTTCAAAAATTATGATAAAATTTTAAATTAATTTAAATAAGAAAAAAATACAGATTTAATCGCTAAAAGTATAAAAAAATGTTAAGGGTTATTTCTACTACAAAAATAAATTTATGATTTTAATTCTATTACCTTTTAAGAATTATTTTAATCCATTTTGGTAATAAAAATATAAGTGAGTATTAGATGTGACGTTATTATATATTTTTACTTTTTTATTGTCTCCCCACATGTTTACGTCACTTAGCAGTATTTTTTGTGCTAGAATTTTTCTTTGGTGCTGATTTTACGTTGTTAATTAATCTATCATGTTGCGTTTTCTGTTGATTGGGTGATGTAAGTAGGCTGGATAATTGTTGATTGTAGAAATAGGTACGTATTGAACAAGTTACTTTCCCAGCTTATATTTTGACAGAATGTAATGATACAAAATATGTGGGAGGGAACAACTTCAGATAAAGCTTACACAGAAAAGGAAATGAAGTACAAGGAATTGGAATAATTTATTCAATGAAATGACTACCTATTTATGGGCTTACAATCCCAACGTTTTCCACTCTCACAGGAGCACGTTAGCATGACAGACCCACTATTAACAACCTACTAAGCTAGATACTCGGTAACAACAAAACTACCTAAGAATAATAATAAACAATCCTAACAATATTAATAAACAATGGCGATAAACTCGGTAAGTACTGGTGTTGAACAGTAATAAACAGTATCCATGCACGTGAATCCTTCAATACTCCCCCTCAACACCAGCTTCTATTCTTTTCGTCATGCTTAGCAGATGACAAAAACTTTCAATCTTGTTGACACTTAAGCCTTTTGTAAACATGTCCGCAACTTGATCCTCTGTTTTGATCTGCTCCAATGTAATCTCTCCTTGCAAAACTTTCTCCCTAATAAAGTGATAATGCACTTCCACATGTTTAGTTCTTGCATGAAAAATTGGATTTTCTGCCAATCGAATTGCTGATTGATTGTCGCAATACAATGGAACTGCATAATCTATTGGTTGATGTAAATCCTTCATCAATTGTACAAGCCATGTATTCTCTTGAGCTGCCATTGTTGCCGCTCGATACTCCGCCTCTGTTGTTGATAAAGACACAGTTGGTTGCCTTTTGCTGCACCAAGAAATTGCTCCGAACCCAAGCATAAAAACATATCCAGTAGTTGAGCGTCGAGTATCATAATCTCCTGCATAGTCAGCGTCGCAGTAGCCAACTAGTCTGCAATCTTTACATTTTTTGTACATAATACCACAACCGAGTGTACTCTTCACATACCTTAGGATTCGTCGGACCAGGGGCGGAGCCACAGTGGGGGCAAGTGGGGGCACTTGCCCCCACTGGCTCCATAGCTCCCTTAAAAGTTGCCCCCATAAATTTTTTTTTTTTTAATTTTGCCCTCACAAAAAAAAATTATTTTAAGTTTTGCCCCCACAAAAAATTTTTATTTTAAATTTTGGGGACAAAATTTTTTTTTTTTGCCCCCACTTAAAAAGTTTGCTGGATCCGCCCCTGCGTCGGACTGCTTCTAAATAAGGCTTCTTTGGATTTTGCATGTACCGACTCATCACACCAACTGCATAAGATATATCAGGTTTGTTAGAGTTAAGTAGATCAAGCTACCTACCACCTGTCGGTACATTGTTGCATCCTCCAGGTCCTTCCCTTCATGAGCACATATTTTAACATTTGACTCCATTGGTGTCAAAATTGGTTTGCAATTTATCATCCCAAATCTTTTCAACAAGTCTCTGGAATATTTCTGTTGGTGAAGAAAGATTCCATCTTCACTACGATCAACTTCTAAGCCAAGGAAGTGGTTTAGTTGTCCAAGCTCTTTCATTAAGAACCGAATTGACAGATTCTCCTTTATTTGGAGAATTTCATCTTCACAATCTCTGTAAGAATCAGGTCATCTACATACACTAGCACAATGGCTAGTTTGCTTCCAACAACTTTAACAAATAAACTAGAGTCTGCTGGTGTTACCGAATAACCATTATGGGTAAGAAATTCAGCAATCTTACCATACCAAGCCCTTGGTGCTTGCTTCAATCCGTAGAGTGCCTTCCAAAGCTTACATACATACCCAGGATGATCTTTACTTTGGAAACCCATTGGTTGACACATGTATATCTCCCGATCCAATTCTCCATGCAAAAATGCATTCTTTACATCCATTTGCCACAACTTCCAATCTTTGTTTGCTGCTAGTGCAAGCAGAACCCTTACGGTTGTAAGCTTTGCCACTGGACTAAACGTTTCATCATAGTCTAGTCCATATTGTTGAGAGAAACCCCGAGCTACCAAACGAGCCTTATACCTCTCGATTGATCCATCTGTATGACGTTTAAGCTTATAAACCCATTTGCAAGAGATAGGTTTGACATTACCTGGCTTTGGTACAAGCTCCCAAGTTTGATTATGTTCTAGTGCACCAATTTCTTCTTCCATGACCTTAATCCACTTTGGATTCTGAGATGCTTCCTCAAATGAATTTGGTTCTTCTTCATCTGACTCTTCTATTATGGCAGCATTAGCATACTTGGGATTTGGCTTTCTGGATCTTATTGACCTTCTAAGTTGAGTTGGTGTTTCTATTCCACTGGGCTCACCTTCATCACTTGGTTGTTGGTACACACCTGTTTGCCAAGGCCTTTGAGTCATGCCTTCTTCAACATCTCCACCATCATCTGTAACTTCAGCTTTACCTAAACTCAACTTAATTTGAGAAGACTCTGACATCTCCTTAAAAACATCTGAGTCTGGTAGTATTTCTCTATCTGAGGACCACCAAGAAGAAACTTCATCAAACACCACATTTCGAGATGTATAGCACTTCCCTGTTGTTGGATCACAACAGCGCCACCCTTTCCTTTGGCTGTCATATCCTACAAAAATACATCTAATAGCCTTCTTTTCTATCTTGCTACGTAAGTGATTAGGTACAAATACATAGCAAATACATCCAAATACTCGAAAATGACCAACACTGGGCTTCATGTTCCATATTTTTTCAAAAGGTGAAAGAAAACATAACCTTTGTTGAGGAAGCCTATTAATCACAAAGGTTGCAGTCTTCATTGCTTCTGCCCAAAATTGTCATGGAACGTTTTTAGCATGAAGCATACTGCGGCATACTTCGGCTAGGTGTCTGTTCTTCCTTTCTGCTACGCCATTTTGCTGCGGAGTGTTAGCACATGTGAATTGATGTCGTATTCTACACTCTCGAAGAAAATTTGAGAATTCATCTGAGGTGTATTCTCCCCCATTATCGGTGCGTAGGCAGCGTACTCTTTTACTAACCTCTAGCTTCGCTTCTACCTTGAACTCTTTAAACTTTAAAAAAGTTTCAGATTTTTCCTTTATAAAATAAACCCACACATACCTGGAGAAGTCATCAATAAAAGTTACCATGTACTTCATCCCACCAATTGAAGCTTGCTTAACTGGTCCAAACACATCGGAGTGGATCAACTCTAATGGTTCCTTTGCTTTAAACTTGGATTCTTCATACGATAATTGGTGTGCCTTTCCATATTGACAGCCAGCACATATAGTGTCTATTCTTACTTCAAGTTGAGGAAGTCCCTTCATCATCGATCTCTTCATCATCATATCTAGCTTAGAATAGCTAACATGACTTAATCGCATATGCCACAAGTCTGCCGTCTCATTCCTTCTCGTCTTGTCTACATATGCGGTTTCTGCAGACATCACGTAGATTGACTCCAGCCTTCGTCCTTTCATTATCGGGTCTTTTATAATCTCAAGATCCTGATAAACTTTCACATCCTGTGGGCCAAAAAGAACATAATGGCCAGAAGACGTTAACTGTGCCACTGAGAGAAGATTTTTTTTCATACCTGGGACATGATAGACATTTGGGAGTGCAACCTCAGTATCACCATAATGGGGGGAGATTATTGTATTACCGATGTGAGCTATCGGTAACTTTGAGTTGTTTGCTGTCACCACTACCCGACTTCCCTTGTATTCTGTTACATTTTGCAGCTTCTCTTTATCACCGGTCATATGATTCGAACAGCCTGAGTCAATGATCCAATCTTTTTCATAATTAATCTGCTCAAACGTTGTTGCCGTTAAAGCCAACTCCTCTTCTGCAACAAATAACGCCTCAGCATCCCATTCCTCTTCGTTTTTGGAAGTAGCTGTATTGCTCTCTACTGATTTTTTTCTTTGACCAACAATCTTTTGCCATGTGACCCTTCTTTCCGCAATTGTGGCACTTTCCTTCAAACCTTTTGTTGTTCCCATGATTCTTCGAAGCTCCTCCTAACTGAGTGCTTCCTTCACCTTGATGATTCCTTACCTTATCTTCGCTTCTTTTCAATCCATCGCCAGTGTGCTTCTTGAAATTTCCTCTGCTTCTGTTAGTATAGAGTGCTTCCTCCTCCCCCTTTAGAGAGACTCCTCCCATTTGCTTAGCCAATGCTTCTTGTCCGGCTAGCAAGTTTTCAAACTCTACAAGTGATGGCTGATACGCCTCAGCATCCCATTCCTCTTCGTTTTTGGAAGTAGCTGTATTGCTCTCTACTGATTTTTTTCTTTGACCAACAATCTTTTGCCATGTGACCCTTCTTTCCGCAATTGTGGCACTTTCCTTCAAACCTTTTGTTGTTCCCATGATTCTTCGAAGCTCCTCCTAACTGAGTGCTTCCTTCACCTTGATGATTCCTTACCTTATCTTCGCTTCTTTTCAATCCATCGCCAGTGTGCTTCTTGAAATTTCCTCTGCTTCTGTTAGTATAGAGTGCTTCCTCCTCCCCCTTTAGAGAGACTCCTCCCATTTGCTTAGCCAATGCTTCTTGTCCGGCTAGCAAGTTTTCAAACTCTACAAGTGATGGCTGATTTTGCCATCCCTGTACCGCAGCAACAAAACTTCGAAACTCTGGCTTCAAACCATGGATGATAATCCTCTTCATTCTACTTTCTCCTATTGGAGCTGTCGATTCCAATTCAGAGATCTCTCGGCATAAAGATTTTACCTTATGAAAGTACTGAGCTACTGACATTTCTCGTTGTGCTACTGATAACAACTCGCTCTCTAGTAGCTGGAGCCTTGTGTCATTCTTCTTGGAGAAAAGCTTGATGAACGTATCCCAGGCTTCCTTTGGTGTTTTCGCATCACGTATGTGCTCTAGCACATCTTCTTCAATTGTGGTCTTTAGAGCGAACATTGCTTTGCCCGCTTTAATTCTCCACTTTCGTAAGGTACCATTTGCATCTTCTATTTCTGGCGACACAACCTCGCTTCCATTTACAACCTCCCACAAATCTTGTCCTTGCAAGTATGACATCATGCAAGTAGACCAAGAATTATAATTCTGATTGTTGAGCTTTTTGATCCCGCCAACAACTTGGAGATCGCCCATCTTAACAATAAAGATGCTCACCGAATGTTCACGAACGTTAGGCTCTGATACCAACTGTAGAAATAGGTACGTATTGAACAAGTTGCTTTCCCAGCTTATATTTTGACAGAATGTAATGATACAAAATATGTGGGAGGGAACAACTTCAGATAAAGCTTACGTAGAAAAGGAAATGAAGTACAAGGAATTGGAATAATTTATTCAATGAAATGCCTATTTATGGGCTTACAATCCCAACGTTTTCCACTCTCACAGGAGCACGTTAGCATGACAGACCCACTATTAACAACCTACTAAGCTAGATACTCGGTAACAACAAAATTACCTAAGAATAATAATAAACAATCCTAACAATATTAATAAACAATGGCGATAAACTCGGTAAGTACTGGTGTTGAACAGTAATAAACAGTATCCATGCACGTGAATCCTTCAATATTGATGGCCAGCTGCTTTCTTTCCTATTGTCGAAAAACAATTGAGGGTGGTACTACGTAATTTTGTAATTGTCGGTTTTTTCTTGGTATTGGTGTGCAAAAATTTCAGAAGTTTTCGTGATGTAGCTGCTGTCTTTGTTGTTACTTTTTGTGAAAAAATTTAGCAATTGTTGCGATTATTGCAACTCTATTAGATTAATGTTTTTGTGATTAAATGTTTGTTGGTTTGTGACATTTTGTGACCGCTATCCTTGGGAAATTTCAATGATTATATCGAAGATTCCTAGTAGTGTTCTTAGTAGACAACTTCTGGTTCTTTCGTTGACAAAGTGACATATTTAAGAAATTTGATTTTTATCTCAAGTGTTATTTTTGTTTATATTAGTTATTGTTTAATCACTTGAGGTATTTATTTCATAATATTATCTATTAAACATTGTTCGAGAAAATTCTTTGTTGAAATTAGTATCTGGTGATCGTATTATTGAGTGTGAAATTCTTTCAATGATAGTAAGGACGGGAGATAGTGTCAATAGTTAAGTGGTGTCGGCTCAGTAAAGCTCTGTATAAAACTATTATCCTTACTTAGTGAAAGAATTAAGCTGGATGATGGTCTCATAAACATAAGCAAATTATGCCGAACTATATTACCAAATTTCTGGTATTATTTGTTATTTTGCTTTTGATTATTTTTGTTTATGCTAGAGACGATTACAGTAAATTAATTTAATATGGAAAGACTCACTTGTCGTGACAATTCAAGCCTGAATATGAGTTTTTGGTCAAAGAAGTTAAACATAGTAATTGGAGGGTCAAATATAGTACAACCATTTGCTTTCTCTCCTTAACTTTTCCAAGTCTTCTTTTTTGACGTTGGTACATGTCACTGTGAAAAGTTTGTTTACTTCTGAAGTGATTAATAAGGTGTAATTTGATTGGAAAATAGTATGATACATCAATATATAATTATGGTTAAAAATATATATAAATAAATTAGTTTAATTTTTTGAATTCTCAAACATTTAAAATTATAAACTTTCTATTAATATATTATCATCTAATATTATCACTAATAAATTCCTAATCATAGAAGCATATAAGTCTAATATTATTCCTAAGAAATTCTTTGTCCCATAAAGGTAGAATCAACCACCCCAGCTGCCCCCACACCCGAGCCCGACCAGGTTGTGTGAGGGAAATTCTCAATGGTAGGGTAAGCGTTAAGGACTTTGCCGTGTTCGTGACTTCGGTAGTAAATGGCAGTCTTTACACGGCAATTCATGGTCGAATATGGTTAAACATACTGATAAAAAGGTCACATAAATGGGTAGGGTACAGCCATTACCTGCTTTTTCTCCCTAAGTTTTCCAAGTCTTCTTTCTTTCTGTGAGTCTGTGACTGGGGAAATTTTACAAGAAGTAAGCTTAATCATTGCACTGTTACTCATATAAAGCCTTTAAAAGGAGCAAATTTATATTTTAGTAGTTTAATTTATTTTAGTTTTGAAAACTCAAAGATTTATTAAGTTTTATTTTAAACTTTAGTCTAGACTTTCTTGTAAAAAAAACAAGTTCTAACTGACCAAGTCTTCTTTGTCTATGTTAGTGATTGGTATTTCTTCCATTTTCATTATTATATAACCATAATACAACCACATTTTGCAACTTAAATCAATAATTATCTTCTTATTCTTTAATGTCTCTCAAATATATATGTAAAAATTAAACGAAAAATAAAATGTAAACAATAATTTTAAAATAAATGTACGAATTTAGATCACAATTGAACCAGATAATAAAATATGAATCTAATATTTAAAAAGAACACTAAGGAAAACAAATTCTAAGAGAAAATTACCGTTAATTTCTTTTGGAAGAGCCTAAATTTTATTTGATCAAGGAAAACTTTAAATTAAAATTCGTACGAGCAACATATAAAATATTTTTTATTGAACTCTCAATTTATAATATAAATTATTGGACAAGAGAGTGAGACATTAAAAACAATGATTTTTTTAATTTTCTAAATCTTTCAATTTTTTTCATTCTTGTATATATATTTTCTAAACTAATCAATACGGAAAGGTATTATATGAGTGAGTTGGTTGAAGAATAGTAAGTTATATAATTAGTTAATTTATTTACCTTACGAATTATATAAGATTAATTAGTTTAATTTCTTAAACTCTTATTAATTAGTATCATGAAATTTCTATTGTATTGCTTTTAATATTAACATTAATAATTTTAAAAGGTAAAATCATTATATATATATATATATATATATATATATATATATAAAGAAAAGAACAAAATATAAAAAATAAAATAAATGTAAGAATATTAACTTAATATTTAAAAGTATAAGAATCAAAGTATTATTAAAATATTTAAATTCATCTAAATAAAAATATACTCTAAAATTTTTCATACATTTTAATTTCTAAAAGTTTTTATAAATATTTTAAGTCCTTCTTTTTCTGTCAATACTGAGTAAAATATTTATTTTTTATTTAATTTTTAAAGTCTTTCTTTTCCTATGATGATTACGTTTAGAATAATATTTTGTTTTCCTCAGTTTTTCTAACTGTTGTTTTCTCTTGGCAGTCCATATCTTACCCTGCCATTTACTATGAAGTGATAAACACGGCAAGTCCTTAGCGTGTTCATTTAATTGCCTACTGCCTTTATAATTTTAATCTATATATATTTCCATAATTCATCTAATTGACTTGTCAATAATTTAAAATTAGGTAAAATACTTACATTAATTTTAAATAAGAAACAAGATTCAAATTTAATCACAAAACTGTAAAAAAAGATAAAAAAAATGTTCAAGTTTATTTCAGAACAATGTACCATAAAAATAAAATTTAAGAAGTGATAAAATTTTAATTCTATACCCTTTCAAAAAATGTATTTTAATAGTTTTCAGAATTATTTTGTTAACAAAAAGATGAGTGAATATTAAATGTGACCTTCTTATATATTTCGACCTTTTTGTCTGCCCACTTGAACATGTTGAAGTATCCATCGGATGAGAGTCTCCTATAAAAGGACAATCGCAGGTCTTGATGATTTATTGAATACGAAACTACACTAGAATTCTTCTCTTAGAATAGATAAGTAGAAATGGCAAGGATAAACTATGAACTGCGTTGAGTGGTAGTAGCAATGATGCTGCTGAAATCATTGTTATTACCACTGCAAGGCCGGGGCTCTAATGCGTGTCTGGAGGAAGAGCGAGTTGCTCTCTTGCAGCTCAAAGCTTCTTTTAATTGCAAATATTCTTCTGAATCCTACGGAATGAATATATGGAGGAAAGACGTTGACTGTTGTACGTGGGATGGTGTTAGCTGTAACGCCACAACAGGTCGAGTCTACCAGCTCTCGCTTGACGGTTCTAGAGATGGAGAATGTGCAGATAATTGGTACTTCAACGCCTCGATGTTTCTTCCATTTCAAGAACTCCAAAGCCTTCATTTTCGAGACAATTTTGTTGTTTGCTGCGTAAAGAGTGAAGGTTCAGAATGCTTTTATTTTCTTATCAAATCACTCATAAATACAAATTATATCTCAAACTTGTGATATTCTTGATATGCAGGTTTTGAAAGATTGTCGAATGCGAGCAATTTGGAATATCTTTATTTGAGTAATAATAAACTAGGAAATGCTATCTTTCCTTTTGTAGCTGGTTTTTCATCGTTGAAGTCCTTATACATCAGTGAAATTGGACTGACAGGAACAAGTGGTAAATTTGAGTTTATCTATTCTAATTTTATTAATTGCCATGAAAAGCTTCGTTTAACTATATGTACTCATAATATTACCGAAAACAATGAACTCTGTAGGTATCGAAGAATTACAGAAACTGAGAAATTTAGAGAACCTTGATTTGAGTGGCAATGAAAAGCTTCGTTTAACTATATGTACTCATTCTCTCAAAACTTTAGATATTTCTTTCACTCAACTAAAAGGATCAATCAACATAAAAGGTTAGTTGGTATTCTTTTTTTAATCATTAAAAGAAATGACATTTGGATTTAATAGTGTTAATAATATCTAAGCAACTTTGCCTTTTTTTGGTTGCTCATAAGACTTGGTTGCCTTGTTCAATTTGGAGGAGTTAGACGTTAGCCACAACAACATTGACAAGTTTATTGTACCTAAAGGTATACTCAATTCTTATTTAATAACATAAGTAATTATACACTACACATAATTTGTTCACCCATTTTGGGTATATACACTTACTTAAACCACGTATGTTTTTTTTTTATATTTATTATCAATAAATTGCTTCTTGTAGATATTAAAGGTCAAAGCAACATAAGTGTCCTTCGGCTAAACGGAGGTGTTTACAGCGGAAGTAGCTTCCAAGTGGAATCGTTAAAAGCATTCTCCTCACTCGAGACTTTATCATTGTCAGCATTCACTGGCAGCATTCAAGGTTAGCTAATTCCATTAGTAACAAAAATTGAAGTCTCTGATCGTTGTGTATCTCTCTAATCTCCTTCTCTTTAAAATACATTTAGGCTTATGCCACCTCACAAATCTTCGAGTGCTCCATCTTTCTGGCAATAATATGAGTGGTAACTTGCCCTATTGTTTGGCGAACTTAAAACTTCTTCAAGAACTGGATATCCAGCATAATCACTTTACTGGAAAAATTTCACAATCTCCATTGAAGTTCCTCACATCTCTTACATCTCTATTCCTGGAAAACAATCAATTTGGAATTCCAAGTTCACTTTGTCCATTCTTTAACCACTCAAAACTCAAGAATTTTCAAGCTGATAGAAATGAAGTTTATACAGAAACAGAGGTGGGCAATTGTAATTTGGCACCCAAGTTTCAGTTGGCGACTCTTTCGTTAACATCCACTTTTGGAGCAGGATCATTTCCTAAATTTTTGTATCATCAACATGATCTGCAATTTCTCTCCATTTCTGGCATTCCAATGATAGGATTGGGCTTTCCAAGTTGGTTACTAGAAAACAATACAAAATTGGAAAGACTTCATCTCTTCAATTGTTCTCTTTCGGGATCTTTGGGTTTTCCAACACATAATCCTATTGCAACTTTATGGGATTTAGACATCTCCAGAAATCACATTTATGGTCACATTCCAACCGAGATGTGTGCATATTTTCCAAGGTTAAAGTGGTTAGATCTATCGGAAAATGAGTTTATTGGAAGCATTCCGAAAAGTTTGCCTAATTGTTCTTTCTTAATGGAATTTGTCCTGCGTGATAACAAACTATTTGACAAAGTTCCGAAGTGGATTGGAGCAATGAATTCTCTTCAAATGTTGGATCTTTCAAAAAACATGCTTTTTGGAAGCATACCTGCAATATTGGGAACTTCACAGTTGAGAGTAATTTATTTATCGAAAAATAGATTCGAAGGACCTTTTCCTAATTTAATTTCCCATTCCAATAATTTGGAAGTTCTGGATCTCAGTCATAATTGTTTAATAGGTATCATTCCAAAGTGGATTGAAAAGTTTTATATGTTAATGTATCTTCTCTTAAGTCATAATAATTTTATAGGAGAGATCCCAATTAATTTGTGCAAGATGACGAATTGGTTACAATCAGTTGATCTTTCACATAATAAGCTCTCTGTACTGTCTACCAATTATTCGTATAAGTATAAAAATGAAACTTTTGGTGTTGAATTAGCTCCTGTTGGAGGGTTTGAATTTGTATTGAAGGGAAATATTTTTGGTTTGAAAATAGAACGAATTGTTGCCATGGGTGGTTTCACTGGATTAGATCTCTCCAAGAATAATCTGAAAGGTCTAATTCCTTCCTAATTTGGAAATATTCAAGGTATCAACCTTTTGAACCTATCACATAATAGTTTATTCGGACCTATTCCTTTCTCGTTCTCAAACATGTCCAAAATTGAGACTTTGGATCTTTCTTACAACAACTTGAGCGGAACAATTCCTTATCACCATTTGAGCTAAACTTCTTAGAAGTTTTCAACGTGTCTTATAATAACCTTTCTGGTGAGATACCTTGGGTTGCTCAATTTGCCACATTTGATGAGAGAAATTACAAAGGGAATCCTTTCCTCTGTGGGTTACCACTATCAAAGAATTGCAACTCAGAAACACCCACGCCACCATCTTCAAATGACGATGAAGTTGATGACGGGCTTGTCGACATGAATGTCTTTTACATAAGTTTTTCTGTAACTTTTACTATTATATTAGTCACAATGTTTGCAATTTTGTACATAAACCCATATTGGTGGAAAGCATGGTTTTACTTCATCGAGAAGACTATCGATAGTTGCTACTACTTTTTTGTCGATAATTTTTCTTTTCTGTCAACATTAGGGATAAGATAACTTCGGATATAATATGTTATCTTCGAGTACTCTTTGATCATCTATTGATTTGATAAATAAACGATGTTGCTTATGATTTATGTTAATGTCTATAATACCAATTTTTATTTTTATTTCAATTCTTTAAATAGTATCAGAAAATCAGATTGAGAGAGAATCAAAGTCTATCTTATTTCATTCAAATGAAGAGTATTTATACACGTGAAAACTAACTGAACTGATAACTAACAACAACATATATAATTCTAACACCCTCCCTCAAACTAGAGAGTAGATATTATGTACTCCCAGTTTGCGAAAAGAATCGATAAAATTGGATGACGAAAGCCCTTTAGTGAAGCAATCAGCAAGTTGATTCTGAGAAGAAACTGGAAGTAAAACAATGACACCAGCTTGAAGCTTCTCCCGAGCCACATGACAATCGATGTCAATATGTTTAATACGTTCGTGGAAAACAGGGTTGTGTGCCAAATATAAAGCAGATTGGTTGTCACAAAATATTGGTGTTGGAACGGTGGGAGCCAATCGTAGTTCACCAAGAAGATAACGTAACCACTGCACCTCGCAAGTTGTTGTAGGCAGCACGTGATACTCAGCTTCCGAAGAACTCCGGCTGATAGTGTTTTGTTTCTTGATTTTCCAAGAAATAAGTGACGAACTAAGAAATACACAGTACCCTGTAAGAGAGCGTCGCGTGTCTGAACAATTACCCCAATCAGAATTAGAGAAGGCTGTGAGCTGAAGAGCACTATCAGAAGGAAAGAAAAGGCCTTGCCCAATGGAACCTTTTAAATAACGAAGAACCCTGTGTGCAACAGCCAAGTGAGTCGACGTAAGAGAATCAAGGAATTGCGCCAACTGTTGAACAACAAAAGAAATGTCAGGTCGGGTCGTAGTCAGATACTGAAGTTTACCAACTAACATACGAAATGAGGTAACATCCTCCAACGGTGTACCCTCATCTTTGGAGAGCTTGGTTTCTGGTAGAATAGGCGTAGAGACAGGTTTAGACTCCAAAAATTGAGTATCCCTGAGAAAATCAAGAGTGTATTTCTTTTGACAAATATTAATGCCTCTCGTAGTTCTAGCTACCTCTAGTCCAAGGAAAAATTTAAGCTTACCAAGATCTTTAATGGTAAAGGCATCATGGAGATGTTGTTTAATGCTACGGATTGCCTGCATAGAATCACTGGCCAAAACAATATCATCAACATACACTAAAAGGGCCATGAAATCATTACTATCATTTTTAATGAACAACGTCTGATTAGATGCGGCGTGCATGAATCCATAATGAAGTAAGGCCGAAGTCAGTTTCACATTCCATTGACGACTCGCTTGACGTAAACCATAAAGGGATTTAACCAAGCGGCAAACTTTGTGGTGATTACCGGCACAACCCGGAGGAAGTTGCATGTATATCTCTTCATCGAGATCACCATGAAGGAATGCGTTATTGATGTCTAGTTGATGAAGATACCATCCTTTGACCACGGCTAAGCAAGGTGTAATCGGATTGTAGTCATCTTGGCAACCGGACTAAAAGTATCCAGAAAATCAACCCCTTCTCGTTGGATATAACCCTTAGCAACAAGCCAAGCCTTATAACGTTCGACAGAGCCGTCAGCCTTTCGCTTAATACGAAACACCCACTTACAGCCAATCGCTCGCTTCCCAGGTGGTAAGTCAACGAGTTCCCAAGTGCGATTCTGCTGGAGAGCATCGAGTTCCACTTGCATGGCTTGTCTCTAAGCAGCAATCTGGACCGCTTGTTCATAGGTATGAGGCTCATGATCAGCTGCAAAAACATAATGTTTAGGGGAAAGACGAGAATAAGAAAACACATGAGAGGCGATGAGGACTAGTGCGGCGAATAGCCATGCACTGATAGTCAGCTAGGTACTGTGGCAAGGACGTCTGTCTTGTACTACGACGCAAAGATGGAGGCGGCGGTTGCTGAATGGGAGCAGGATCATGAAATTGAATTTCAGATGGTGTTGTGGATAAAGGACCATCGGACGCTGATGAAGTAGAAGAAGGAACAGAGACGTCTGAAATTGGTAGGGTGGATACACCAGGAACAGAAGGAAGTCGATCATAGGTCGACTGAAGCGAGGAAGCAGGGAGAATTAAATCAATAGAGTTGGGGCCATCAAATTTATGCTTATCAGAAGTTAAAGTGGAGAAAGGAAAGACATGCTCATAAAAAGAAACATCCCGTGAAACAAATTTCTTGTGAGTAGTAAGATCATAAGGTTTGTAACCTTTAACACCAGGAGAAAATCCACAAAAAAACATATTTAATAGTACGAGAATCAAATTTATGGAGAACGTTAGAATGATTGGAAACAAAAGTAAGACAACCGAAAACACGTAAATTAGTGTAAGTAGGTGGTTTAGAGTATAATGCTTCAAAAGGTGAGGAGCTATGAAGAACAGGGGTTGGAATACAATTAATTAAGTAAATAACATGCAATACACACTCACCTCAGAAGGAAATAGGTAACTTTGCATGAAAACATAAAGCTCGTGCAACATTGAGAATATGTTGATGTTTGTGTTCCACAATACTATTCTGCTGAGGAGTGTTAACGCAAGATTGTTGATGAATAATACCTTTGGAGTTATAAAAATCTGGAACATTGAACTCTTGGCCATTATCACTTCTGATACATTTAACAGTGGAATGGAATTGAGTAGAAACATAAGAGACAAAATTTATCATAATTGTCCTAGCCTCTGATTTGTGTTGCATTAAAAATACCCAAGTAAATCTACTAAAATCATCAACAAGAGTAAGAAAATATCGATGGCCTTTAAAAGTGGGAGCATAATTGTCCCCCCAGATATCAATATGTATCAGATCAAACACAAGAAGCTAATGTAATCTTGATCGGAAAAGGCAAGCATTTTTGCCTGAACATGTAACAAATATCACAGGGGTTATGAAGAGAAAGAGAAGAAGGGATGATTGAACGTAAACGAGAAAAAAGGAAGATGGCCTAGCCTAGCATGCCAAAGTAAAGTAGTTTCTTTATTACAAACAACAGAGTTAGCGACAACGGCAGGTGAAGCATGCAAAATTGTACTGGAATTGAATCTGTATAATCCATGAGAATGCTTAGCAACCCCAATCATCCTCCATGGCTGGATACTCTGAATAACACAATGAGAAGGTGAAACAATTTGTTATGACCCTACTGGTATGGACTCGGAGGAGGGCCTGTTACAAGGCTAAAGGTCCACTAAATAAAATCAGATCATGGGAGTTGGCTAGCATAAATTGTTTTTATTATTTTATCATTTTCTGTATTCGGTTACAAGAAACACATGAGAATATATGTTGCTACAGTTGTCAATGTGAGGACAACAAGAAAATCAATATACAATATTCTTATCCTCAATTCTCTCTCTCCCTTCTGCTCTCTTCTAGTTTCCCTCCCTTCTCGATTGTCTTCTTCCTGCCTTATTCCATGCATCAAATCAGCTGGTATACTACATTTGGTATCAGAGCTTTTAGCTGCCATGGCTCATGAAGGTACCAGACTGAAAACCTGGATGAACAAGTGAAAGCATTAGAAACACAAATGAAAAACATGCAGGCAGAGATGACCAAAGCTCAGCTTGAGACCAACAAAAGACTTGGAGAAAACTAGAAATCCATACTAGCCCTACTGGAAACCATCAAAACCAATTAACACCCTAACCCTACCACTACAACTGCCTCACCCTCATCTAGAACATATGCTGGAATACTACATTCACCACCCCTACCAATACCAAACACCAAGCATATACCCACTAATAATACCACAAACCAAACATCATATTCCCAGACCACCAATTCCCTTCCAATACTCCAAACACCCAATATGTTATGGCCCAAAATAGACTTCAGTCATTTCGATGGCAAGCAGCCCAGGTTATGGATTAGAAAGTGCCAGAAAATATTCCAAATCTATAACATACCTGATGAACACAAGGTAGAATCTGCTGCCATGTTTCTGGAGGAGAAACCGGATATCTGGTATTAAGATTGGAAAGAAGGAAAATCAGAACTAAATTGGGAAGAGTTTGCAGAGGGATTATGCAGTAGGTTCACTAGCTATACTGAAGCTAATGTGGTGGAGGAATTCCACAGACTCAAACAAACTGACACGGTGGAGGCTTACCAGGAGAAGTTTGAAGAACTTAAGTCCCTTGTGAGAAGAATGACTCTAGGATTAACACAAGAATACCTGGTGAAAGTGTTCATTGGAGGCCTGCAAGAAGATTTGGGATGGGCAGTCAAGAGGTTTAAACCATCTACTCTTTAAGAAGCTTATGAACAAGCAAAGATGAATGAAGCTCTCCATAAATGGACGACACCTCAACTCTCCAAAACCTACAATGCAAACAAGGTAACCACTTCAGTTATATCCAACAAACCTCACTACCTCAACCCAACCACAAGACCACAGCAGTTAACCTCAACAAATAAACCAATATTAAACCTACATATAGCAGAGAACCAGGCAAGTGTTATAAGTGTGGGGATAGATATTTTCAGGGCCACCAATGCAAACTTAAACAAATCCTACATATGCTCGTTGAGGAAATGGAGGAGGAAGGAGATCAGGAGGAATTGGCAGAGGAAGGGACAACAGTTACTATGGAAGGAGTTAATGATGGTACTGAAGATACAGTAATACAGTTGAATGCCCTAAGTGGGAAATCACTTAATGCATTTCGAATCAAAGGAAGGGTAAGAAATCATGAGGTGAGTGTCTTAATTGACACGGGTAGTACTCATTCCTTCATAGATGACACTATAGTGAGAATGCTTGATCTGTCAAGGGAGGAAATAACACCATTAACTGTGACAGTTGTTAATGGGGCAAAAGTAACTTCCACTCACAAGATTAAGAACTTCAGTTGGGAGATGCAAGGGCATAAATTTTGTGCAGACCTAAAGATACTCAGTCTGGGAAGTTGCGGGTTAGTTTTGGGGTTGGATTGGATGGAAACACACAACCCTATTTGCTTTGATTTGAAATCCAGAGAAGTTACTGTGAACAATGGTAATGATAGAGTGGTTTTGAAAGCTCAAAAAGAGCACAAAGCTCTTCAAATTCTTAGAGGGACAGGGGTCTAGAAACTTTTCAAGAAAGGAATCAAGGGCATGACTGGGCACATCTTCCTCTTAATTGAGGAAAATGTACCTTAAGAAATTAACCCCCACTTACTGGTACTCTTGGAGGAGTATAATGATGTTTTTGAAGAACCTAGAGGTTTACCTTCCCACAGGGCTTTAGACCACCAAATACCCTTAAAACCTCACTCAAAACCTGTCAACCTACGACCTTATAGATACCCTTACTACCAGAAAACTGAAGTTGAAAGGTTAGTGCAAGGAATGTTAGAAGCATCAATAATACAACCCAGTCATAGTCCCTACGCTTCCCCAGCACTGCTAGTCAAAAAGAAAGATGGCACATGGAGATTTTGTGTAGATTATCGAGGGCTCAATGACATTACCATCAAGGATAAATTTCCTATTCCTATCATAGAAGATTTGATGGATGAGCTACATGGAGCTATGATCCTCTCCAAGATCGACCTAACATCTGGTTATCATCAAATTAGAATGGCCTCCACAGACATTCACAAAACTGCCTTTAGGACTCATCAAGGGCATTATGAATTCAAGGTAATGCCCTTTGATCTCACAAATGGCCCTGCAACTTTTCAGGCATTGATGAATCAAGTATTTGCATCTTACCTACGCAAATTTGTTCTTGTTTTCTTTGATGATATCCTAATATATAGTTCAGACCTTGCAACTCATAAGAAACACTTACGAATTGTGTTGCAAATATTGAGACAACAAAGAACTATTTGCAAAAAGAGGAAATGTGCTTTTGGAGTAGACAAAGTGGAGTATTTAGGGCACATTATATCGGGGATGGAGTAGCTCATCGATCCCTCAAAGATTCGAGCAATGTTGGATTGGCCAACACCCACTCATCGTCAAAGCCCTAAGGGGTTTCCTTGATCTCACTGGCTACTATAGGAAGTTCATCAGGAATTATGGATAGATTAGTAAACCCCTAACAACCCTACTGAAGAAGGATCAATTTCATTGGGGACAGGAAGCATAACAGGCCTTTCAACAATTGAAAGAGGCTATGACATCAGCTCCAGTGCTAGCCCTTCCAAATTTTCAAGAACCATTCATTTTAGAAACGGATGCTAGCAACTGTGGAATTGGAGCAGTCCTCATGTAGGGAAAGAGACCTATTGCTTACTTCAGCAAGGCTCTTTGTCCTAGGAATCAGAACCTATCAGTCTATGAAAAAGAATTACTGGCCATCACTTCAGCTGTAGATAAATGGAGACACTATCTAGAGGCCACATCCTTCATTATTAAAACAGATCATTACAGCCTAAAGTATCTTCTGCAACAAAGGATTCAAACTCAGATGTAGAAGAAGAGTTTAACTAAACTTATGGGACTTGACTACACCATCCAATACAGAAAAGGGAAGGAGAATAAAGCAGCAGATGCACTGTCACGCAAGTTTGAACCAGAAGAAGCAAAAATTTATGCATTAACTACTACTCAACCAGACTGGGTAAAACAATTAGTGGAAAGTTATGAAGGGGATGCAGAAGCTCAACAGGCTGTATTGGTGGCCCTATAAAACACCACAGGGACTGTTCCCTACAGCTTCAAAGGTGGAATTCTAAGGTACAAAGGAAGATTGTATATGGGAGCTACTGGTAACCTTAGGGAAACAATATTAAAGGAGGTTCATTCATCCTCCGCAGGTGGACACTCAAGATTCAAGGCTACTTATCACAGACTCAAACAATTATTCTATTGGCCAGGCATGAAGAATAAGCTGAAGGGTTGTATTCAAACATGTGAAACTTGCCAGAAATGTAAACAAGAAAATGTTCCCTACCCTGGGTTACTGCAACCTATACCAGTACCAGAAGGAGCTTGGAGGCAGATATCTATGGATTTTATAGAAGGCCTACCTAATTCTGAAGGGAAGAATGTAATTATGGTGGTGGTAGACACATATACGAAGTATGCACATTTCCTAGCCCTATCTCACCCTTTCACAGCTTCAGATGTGGCGAAATTGTACATGCAAGGGGTCTATAAACTATGTGGAACCCCTGAGTCCATTATTTCAGATAGGGATAAGGTATTTTCTAGCCTATTTTGGAAGGAATTGTTTAAAAACATGGGGACACAACTCAAAATGAGCTCATCATATCACCCACAAACAGACGGGCAGACAGAAAGAGTAAATCAATGCCTGGAAACTTTCCTGAGGTGTATGACCCACCAACACCCAGAGAAGTGGCACAGATGGCTTCACCTAGTCGAATGGTGGTACAACACCAACTTTCATAACGCCATTCGGACCTCGCCATTCCAAGCTTTGTATGGATATCCTCCGCCACCACAAGTCGCGCCTTGAGTTACCCTCACCGTGGAAAGTGTCAATCGTTACTTGATGAGCGCCAACGCATGCTTTCCTCACTTAGGCTGCATCTCCTCGTACCAAAGATAGGATGAAAGCTCAGGCGGATAAAGGGAGGACCGAGCGAACCTTTGAAGAAGGAGATCTGGTCTATTTAAAATTGAAACCTTACCGTCAGAACTCTGTGAGTAAACGAAAAAATCAGAAGCTAAACGCCAAATATTATGGGCCTTACCGGATAAAGAAGAAGGTTGGAGCATTCGCGTATATGTTGGATCTACCAGCAGGGAGTCGGATCCATCCAGTGATTCATGTGTCGTTGCTGAAGAAAGCGCTGGGGTTGGGAACAACGTCGTCTAGCGAACCTGTGGAGGACGGAGCAGCACCAACAGTAGACCGACTCGAAGCCATGATAGAGAAGCGATTCGTCACCCGTGGTAACCCAGATGGCTTGAAGTGGCTCGTGCAGTGGAAGGATCGAGAAGTAGAGGAGGCCACGTAGGAGGATCCTCGGTATATCCGGCCGCCTCCTGATTTTAACCCTTAGTCAAGGGTTCTTTTAAGAGGCATGGAGTGTTATGACCCTACTGGTATGGACTCGGAGGAGGGCCTGTTACAAGGCTAAAGGTCCACTAAATAAAATCAGACCATGGGAGTTGGCTAGCATAAATTGTTTTTATTATTTTATCATTTTCTGTATTCGGTTACAACAAACACATGAGAATATATGTTGCTACAGTTGTCAATGTGAGGACAACCAGAAAATCAATATACAATATTTTCATCCTCAATTCTCTCTCTCCCTTCTGCTCTCTTCTAGTTTCCCTCCCTTCTCAATTGTCTTCTTCCTGCCTTATTCCGTGCATCAAATCAGCTGGTATACTACACAATTAAACTACAAGAGCTATCACTGACTAATTTACTAACAGAAATGAGATTAAAGGTAAATTCAGGGACGCATAAAACAATAAAAAGATGCAGATTACTATTTAAATGAACATTACCCATGTGAGTAACTCGTACTTTGCATTTGTTAGGAAGAGTGACATAAACATTAGAAACAGATTTAAAAGAATGGAAAAAAGATAAAGAACATGCGATATGATCGGTAGCCCCGGTATCAACAATCCATTCATTGCTCTGAAGATTATGAACAGAAGAAATATCTAAAGAGATAGGAGAAATTAACGTATCATGTGAAGAAAACAAACCGGAAGGAGAAGCTGGCTTAATGGAAGGCGGTAAGGTCACTGAATTCACATGATGAGAGGTAGAAAGACCCTGAAGCAATTGTAATATTTGATCATATTGATCTTTAGTAAATTGAAAACTAGAACTTGGTTCCTCTGTAGGGACAGAAGGGTGATGATCTGCAACTTGAGTAGGAGAATCCACGTCAACAACATTAGCATAAGGACGACTAGTAAATTTCTTGGAAGACTTCAGATTCGGGATAACCATGTTTCTTGTAACATCCGCCGATGGTGTGCCCTTCCTTTCCACAAAGAATACAAATAGCGAAACCGAATCGTTGAAGTGCTTTTAGGTCCAGACCATTAACGCCTTTAACAACTAAAGTATTAATATCGTACCAAAAACGGTCTTGTGGAACTAAAGGTCGTTTCTCTTGAAGAAACAAAGAAAATACTTTATTCAAAGAAGGTAAAGGATCCATTAACAAGATCTGGGACTTCACAATGAATATGACTCGCTTAAACCTTTAATGAAAACCATGACTTGATCATGCTCATGAAAATCTCTAATATTTTGGACAGCCCACAAGAGCACCGAGAAGTACAGAGCAAGATGGGAGAGGACGCAAGATTTGTAACTCATCCCATAAGATTTTGAGTTTAGTAAAATATTCATGAACCGACAAACTACCTCTGCTGACAAGTATAAATTTCAAATAAGATCACAAATCCAAAAATTGCTTTGAGCAAATCTTGCCTTGAGATCACCCATATATCATAAGCGGAATCTAACCAGATGATCGATCGTGCAATGGAAGGGAAATGAATGAATAAGCCAGGAGATAACTAGGTTATTACATCTCTCCCAAGGGACGAACAGCGGATCAGTGCATAGAGGCTGCAGAATAGTGCCATCAACAAAACTAAGTTTATTCTTGGAAAGTAAAGCCATTTTCATGGCTTGTTGTCATTGGTGGTAATTTGGTCCTGTAAGAACCGAAGATACGAGAACCAACGTCGATTCTCATTAACATGAAGAAAATATGGACTGGATGGATTATCCTCTGGTTTGGACGTCGAACCAGAGGAGTGATTGGTATTCCAAGCATTGAAGCTGGTCATAGTAACACGATGATCGTAAAGAAAAGGAATGAAAGAAAACAGAGAAACAAACGATAACGTTTCTTGAACGTAAAGAATGGAAAAACAAGAAAAATATGGAGATTGTATAACAAACCCAGAAAAACTCAAAAGGGCGGAAACTTTTGCTCTGATACCATATCACAAAATCAGATTAAGAGAGAATCAAAGTCTATCTTATTTCATTTAAATGAAGAGTATTTATACACGTGAAAAACTAACTAAACTGATAACTAACAGATAACTAATAACTAACAGATAACTAACAACAGCATATATAATTCTAACAAATAGAGTTTGATACTTGTGTAAATTTGTTATACTCCATTATAAATGATATTATTTTTTTAATGTTATTAGCATTCTATTGAAACTTTTAAGGAATAAAAGTAACCAATGTATAGAATAGAAATAAAAGAAAACAGGAATTTCAAATTTGATATTTAAATATGTATATTTTTCAACTAAAATATTACTAATAAATAAATTAATTAATAAATAAGACTGAACTAAAATATTACTGAAGTAAAATATTATTTCATATGATATCAAGCTAAAATTGAATTGAAATCTTAATTTTAAATCTCGTATATAAAATTAAAAATTTTCTATGTAATTATTACAATGAAGTATATATTTATTAAAAGGAACACAATTTTTATATATATGATTATTATTATTACATATTTATAATGACGAATCATATTCAAAAGTTGTTACGTATTAACAACCAATTTGATGAATAATTTATATTATAATATTAAAATTTTAAAATAATTCTTTTTCCAAATGGTGGCGCTTGTTTTGGTTTTGCTGTTAGAATGAGATTCTTTGCCATCAATTCTACGAAGCCTGCCCTTACCTCAAGTTCGCTCATTTCAAAGCCAATCAAGCTACACTGGAGGCTTTCAACGGTCAAGATTGCATCCACGTGTTGGGCTTTAACTTAATACACGGTCTACAATAGCCGGCGCTCATACAGGCTTTGGCTCTACGTCCTGGTGGACCACCACTGTTAAGGTTAACTGGCATTGGTTCGCCATCTCCCGACGACCGCGACTCGCTTCGAGAGATCGGCGTCCGACATATCGAGTTGGCGCGATCGGTCAATGTCCGGTTTGCATTTCGTGACGTAGCAGCTTCGGGGCTTCAGGATGTGAAGCCGTGGATGCTCCAAGTGAACCCCAAAGAGTTGGTGGATTCGTTGGAGGCTTGTGCTTTACAGCCAGAGAAAGCGTTGGCGGAGATGTACATACAGAGAGAAATATGCAACGTGGAGAGCTGCGAAGGGTCGGCTCAGGAGGAAAGACACGAGCCGCTGGCTAAGTGGAGAGAGCGGCTTAGGGGAGCTGGGTTCAAGGCTTTGCATTTGGGTTCAAATGCGTTTAAGCAAGCCAGGACGCTGTTGACGCTGTTCTCTGCCGAGGGTTATAGCGTCTAGGACGACGAAGGATGTTTGACTTTTGGGTGGCATAGCCGACCTCTCATTGCGGCTTCGGCTTGGGAGTAGGCTTCTTTAACTCATATGCAATAGAAATGATTCTCTTGCTATTGCTTTACACGTTAAGGAAGTTGCATTTTTGTAAGTTTGACTTACCTTAGCTGCTAGGCTTAAACACACGTACCTTAAGTCCCAAACACGAACTTTAGAAAATCCAAAGACAGTAGTACTGTTCTCCAGTAAATTATCACGAGCAAATGGTGCATACTAGTTATCTTTAACATCATCTCTGTTCTTATAAAAGCTAGCAGTCTATAGTTTTGTAGAAGTTATGTTTCATGTCTGTCTGAAGATTAAGGAGAACATAATTGATATTACGTGATGTTATGTTTATCTCACAAGTAACAAGTTACAACTAATAAACAATGACAAGAAGATAATATTTTATTTCTTATTTCTTATTTGGGCAGCCTGAAGCATGCTAAATTGTTCCTACTTGGACTTGGAAGTAAATAAAATTTGGTCTTTCTAGCATTTTGTCATAATGGTTATGTTAATCCTTATTCATTTTCCTCATACACAGAATTGCCTCTGAGGCTAAACTCCCCTCTATTCAGCTTACAGCACTAGAGAATATGCATTACAGCCACATGATAAGATTTGATAATGCTAGGTAAAGTTTCTTTACGATGATAAGCATTTTGACTGAAAGCAGTACTAACTCAGTAAGATTCCAACTTAATTTTCTTGGCATAAACGCTAGTTTATTTGTTAAAATCTGGTTCTCTTTTGTCGGAGGTTGCAACTTGAAATTGACAATTTAAAATAGCTAGAAATTAGGGAGCTTGAGAAACAAAAATCAACAAGAGATTACTGCTCTGAGACCGATACAGAAGAGGGTGATTATTTATCAGAAAGTAAATATAATTCAATGGGCAAGCTCTGTTCTACAAGATCACATACTTTGGAAAGTGTTGAAATCATGAATGATGATGTGCCCCTAGCTTCACTCCTTCAGTCCAGTAAACGCTGATCAAACATCAAAGCAGCTCGGGCTGAAAACCACAAAGTTCATGACTTAACTAAAGCTTCTAAAAAATGTTTTACTAGTAACCATCAAACAGTTGTTGGCCGGAAAAGAATTAGAGTGGTCCTTTCAGATGATGAGGACGATTTTCCAAATGAGAGTGATATTTCAAAGGAGAAAACTCTAAAGGATCCTAACCTACCGGACTCCACTTCCTCTCTAAGTCCTTGGGCCAGCTCACTTGCTCCAGGCCCACTACCGATGACTCTCCTACAGACATCACACACCTCTGATCTTCAGTCTTCCGTTGCTTCCTCTGCTCCTGCCACCACTAGAGCATCTCTTCTCCAACAACTTGCAGCTGTACATAACTAATTTCTGTTTAGTCTGTAAGAATAATTTGTCTTATTCTAGAATGTCTCAAGTTGTATATATTACACTCAACGTAATAAAATAAGCAAGAAGAAAGGATTTCATTTCATACTACTCATCTCCTTTCTCTTCATGGTATCAGAGCCTCCATATTGACAAACGTCATAATGGCTCAAGACTCATCTTCAACCTCCCACCAAACTCGGTAATCACAAATCTCTGCTCCTCTTTTAGATTTCCCAGCCTTGGCAAAAAATCTTAATTTTAACTTACCAATCAAATTGGACATAACCAATTTTATCAACTGGAGAGCACAAGTGACAGCAACCATTCGAGCACTAGAACTTGAAGATTTCATCTCTTCAGATGTATCTCCACCTCCAAGAGTCATTCCAGAATCTGCTTCAACTTCAGCAAAAGTTTCTCAGACTGTTATAAATCCAGAATACCGTTTATGGCGCAAATCAGATCAACTCTTACTTTGCTGGCTTCTTTCCACTATAAGTGAGGATGTGGTAGGTCAGGTAAATCAATCCTCCACCTCCCTTGAATGCTGGAAAATTCTTGAAAACCTCAGATGCACAAACTTCCATGGTTCGGGTCCTGCAGCTAAAACAACAATTGTCAACAATCCAAAAAGGCTCACAGACAATTTCAGATTATATTCAAAAGATAAAATCAATTGGAGACTCTCTCATGGTGGCAGGACATCCAGTATCAGATCATGAGCTTATCCTCAGTGCATTAAATGGTCTAGGCCATGACTATGATCCAGTTGTTGTTCTCCTAACACATACAATGACAAATGCAACTCTGCAAGATGTACAATATAGTCTTATGATGCATGAAACCAGGCTTGAACAACTAAATACTGCATCTCACACTCTAACTGTCTCTTCCCCTTCAGCCAATCTTGTCTCTTTTAACAGAAACAACACTCATACCAGAAATCAAGGAGGTCACCATACCTTTCGCGGAAGGGGTGGTCGTGGCAGAGGAAGATGGACTGGTTCAAATCGCTTATACTGCCAACTATGCCAAAAACCAGGCCATGATGCCCTTCGGTGCTACAAGAGATTTGACCAGTCATGGCATGGAAATCAGCAAATGAAGCAATCAAATTCATCAACACAATATCAGTCTCAACACACTGGACAGCATCACACATACAATGGAACACCACAAATTTCTTAGCTTGATTTTAATTGTTGTTTTCCTCTTAATTCCTCACGTTATGCGAAGATTGTAATTCCCTACAATGAAATATTAAATCAAACTAAGTTCTGATAATTGCATCAATAAGAGGAATAAAAAGGGATAATTAAAACATAAATATTGGACAAATATGAACTTATCAACCCTGTTATTTTCTTAATGCTGTAAAGATGTAATATAGACTGCAGAACCTTTAGGGCAAGTTTGATTTTGCTTACAAAACCTATTTAGTGAACCATAATTCCTTTGTTTGTTTTACAGTCAAGTTCATATTTATAAGTAACTTAATAAGTTTCAAAAGCGCTTGATGAAATTGTATATTGACTCCTAAATTGAATTCCTAGTCCTTTTCCTTTACCATGTTGAGGATGAAATGATTGCCTCTGACTGTGAATTGCAATATATATCTATAACCCCTTTGTTAAATGCCCTGCATACGCACAAAACATTTGCGATGCTCGACGTATCTTATAAATTTGTTAGGTATGTTTTCTTTTGTCTTCATATGTTAAATGATTCCCAGAAAGCGGTGCATTAACTACCAAATGCATGTTAACAATGCTTTTAGGCACAATGCTATTATATGTAATTCTCATTATATTATGTTTAATAAGTTGTGAATGCCTTTTTTGACTAACAATAGTTGCCAACTGCTTACGCTTACGAATGGAACGATGGAGAAGCTTCAACAGTTTCTCATATCAGGCCAAAAATATGGTGATTTGACCCTGGATTTACATTGCAGTCGATTTGGTCCATCAGCTCTATTTCAAGTTTGTTATTCCAAAACTTTCCAAAATTCTGCACGCATGAATCATAAGGATTACTCTCTTTTAGGTCCAATTTTCATAGAAAGGATATCTTCTTTCTGTTTTTCACTCTTGTAAAAGCTTTGCTTCAAGCAAATGTTACAAATCATGATCCCCTGCTTTCTATCTTTCCTCTTTTCACTTGATTGATTTTCACTAGTTGTGACCTGTTCGTTTGTACTCCACTAATTTCAGCTGAAGGAATGTGCATTGAATTTGACTGTATAGTGGCTGAAATTTGGCCTTTGTGAAATGCAGTCAAGAGTGCCACATTTTTCATATGTATCCCATGTTGAATTCCTAAAGAATCCCCAAATTCTGTCTTCATTGGAATGTTGAGATTCTGTGGAGTCACTATTAGCATCTTAAAAGAATAGGGCAACCTTTTGTAGTGCAGCTCATTATGAGCTTTCTAATTGTGGTTCCGCAGATCTGTGAGTGCCCTTTGCTCTTTACTTGTCTAGAAGTGGTTAATTTATCTGAAATCGACCCACTGATACATGTGCATCTTTCCTTTCAACTATATTGGAAAAGTGTAAAGGTAAAATCCTGTCTTATGCCACAAACTGATGTTGAAGCTCTTCTTATTGGCGTGTTAGCATTGCCAACTCCTTCATGACTCGTCTAACTCTGTTGTCAAGTTGAAGGTGTTGGTCTTGATGTTTTCTCATGATGCTTTTGCTCTTGCAGCCCTTTATAGCTTAAATATAGAGCGGTGTTCTATTACATCTAGGACGATCCAAAAGGTCTCCTTTGCACTAAATGATTGCTCTGTCTGGCACAACTTTCAATAGGTACTTAAAGAGCGAATGTGTTAAGTGTTAGAAATAGAAGTTATAACAAACTAGGAAAGATTTATCCTTAACAAACTAGGAAAGGTTTATCCTTAATAAACTAGGAATGATTTATCCTAATCCGTAACAAACTACTAGTCTTGTTAGTCTATATAAATCATCACTCAGAATCAGATTGCATAACACGTAAAATTCTACTTCTATCATTGACTCATGCTCTCTCTATATTCTATCTTTCTCGGCTCTAATATGGTATCAAAGCAGTGTCGATTCTAGGGTCAATCACTATGAGTACCCACAGTACTGCTGAGTCTTCAGCAATGTCCAAAGCTTCCGAATTTTGTCAACACAATTAGAGAAATTGTTGAATCAGAATACTGCGAATGAAACAGCCAACGTATCAATCAAATTGAATGATCACAATTACTCCCTGTGGTCGAAATTGATGCTACTGGCTATTGGAAAACGAGGGAGACTCGAATATATCAACAATGAGGTGGAACAACCGGTGAAAACAGCTTCAACGTTTCGTAAATGGCAACAAGCAGATCTCCAGGTCTTCTCCTGGATTATTGACGCAATTGAACCAGAATTAGTTGGACAGTACATCCAATATCCGACCTCGAGGGAATTGTAGTTAGGTCTTGAAAAAACATATCAAAGTGGTGAAGGGTCTCTGCAAATCTTTGACCTCATAACCAAAACAAACAAGCATCAACAGGGACAAATGACCAATGAAAAATATTACAATAGCTTTCAGCAAATTTGGCAAGAGATCGACACACGTGAGCCAAACCCAATGCAATGTGCGGTTGGTATCATGATATTCAACAAAATCAAGTGGAAAAATCGATTATATCAGTACTTGGCAGGCATGGACGATAAGTACGATTCCATCAGGAGGGATTCGTTGAAGCAGGATCCCGTGCCCTCAGTAGAAAAAGCCTATGCGGCTGTCAGAAGGGAGGCCGCCAGGATGGCTATTCTAAGCCCATCGACAACCGGTGACAGTGGGGAAGGAGGCACGTCACAGGGCATCGGAACTGGGTTGTCTGTGAAGGGACATAATCAAAAACCTCGATCTGATTTCGTGAAGAATACATCAAAGGAACAAGGGGAAAAAAACAAAATCCGTATGGGGCCAGGAGCACAGGTCGGAATCGGGGAGCTCATCATTCCGGTGGACTGGTGTCGATCGATCAACACTTAAATGCTCACACTGTAATATGACGGGACACGTGAAGGAGGAGTGCTTCCATCTGGTTGGGTTTCCTGAGTGGTGGCGTGATAACCCAAAATGGCGACATCGATCGGCCAAAGCATCTACCGCAACTGGTAATCCTGAGGCTACTGGAGTTTGCGTCGGCGCTAGTGAGAGGGAGAGTGGAGTTTTTGCGGCTGCTGTTTTTGGGAGGAAAGAAGGAGAGAGCTCAAATCTTACGGACTCCACCGACGCAGGTATTAGGTTTGGGGAAAAGTATCTATTCCCAAACTCTCAAATTTGTGGTTCCAATTTTTTAAGGCTTGAAAGTTTTAAAGTTGATAATTGTGGTTCTCATGTTATGGAGGATGTTGACAATGACCCAGCCAACCTTATTGACCCACCACATTGTCGTAATTCCAATAACCATAAAACTGCATATATTTCCCACAAACCTGATAAACCAAAATGCACTCAGTGGCTTTTTGATTGTGGTGCTACTGATACAATGATCTTTGATCCTAGAGATATTATCACCCCCTCATTACCCAAAAAGGGCCAGATTCAAACAGCTAATGGTGATTACGCACCAGTCAAAGGTGCAGGATCAGTAGAACTATCCCCAACACTAAAACTCTCTCATTGTTTATATGTCCCATCTCTCACTTATAAACTTCCCTCTATAAGCCAAGTCACCCGGGAATTGAATTGTAAAGTAATCATGAACCCTGGTTTTTGCATATTGCAGGATATCCAAACTCAAGAGATTATTGGACGTGGCACTGAGCGAGATGGGCTTTACTACGTTGATGAGGTAGCTCAGAACGGGACAGTCCTACTAACTCATGGAACTACTAACCGAGAAAGTTGGCTCGCACCGCTGCTTAGGTCACCCATCTCCTTATATTTTAAAATTCTTTTCCTCACTTGTCCAATAATAGTCCATGTGATACGTGTGTACTAGCCAAAAGTCATAGAAAACTTTTCTTTCTAGTAACACTCGGGTTGAACATATATTTGATCCGTACATTCGATGTGTGAAATCCAAATTCCATTCAGGAATAATATGTTTAAATTTTCTTGATCTTTGTGGATGATTGT